>JALBCR010002302.1:0-265000 GCA_030710515.1 Abscondita cerata
TTGCTTGACAATTCATTGACATTTATTAGCTGAGGCGTTGATTGAAATATTGGTAAAGATAGTCAACCTTACGGGATTATGCGACCCCAAAATTTGTTCTAAACATCAGAGGTCGGTAGTATCGCTTTGTGCTAAGAAAATACGTCAATTGTATTGTAGAATTTACAGAACAGTATTGCCGATAAATGTGAAATAGAAAACTGTAATTTTGCTGATAGTTTATGCTAAGGCACGACATTGTTGCCAATGCATCATGCCGTTGATTGAAATATTGGTGCATTGAGTCAATGTTGACAAACAAACAAAAACATGCGTTCTACAATATACAAGAATTTATTGATTTTTGTCGACGTACTAATTAAATGTGTGTCCTTTGTTATATATTTTTTTCTATTGTCTGTTAATTGTTCAATGTAATAATATTTATTTGTATCTTTCTTACGTAAGGTTATAACAATGGTTATACCATCATGACAAACACATATATGTACAAAGATTGTATACATACACATGTGAATAAAGTTTATTATAATGAAAAAAAACCTGCAGATTTAAAAGTATTAATTTCGTAAAGAAATCGTTGAAAAACGTTCTCCCAAAAAAAAACAATTTCTTTAAATACTTTTGAAAATTCCATACTCATATATTTATTACATTAACATCGTTTATCCGTTGAAAATGTTTTAAAATCTATTAGGCTTACGCAAGTAAATTTCTAAATTTTGGTCATTGAAATTAAAATTTTTAACATAGAAACGCTATCCCTTTTTATGTTGGAACGAATGTTGAATTTTCTTATATTACAATCTAACGTACTCAACTGTTTGCATCTAAACAATATTATAACAAGCCTACTCATTTTACTAAAGGTGTTGCTAAAAGTATGCAATTGTAGAATTTCTGACTAAGCCGATAAGGAATGTGACTCATAAACGATAATCCGGAAGACTCCTCGTAATACATTTGTTTCAATATCAACCCACTTTCCCTAAAAAACACGGTAACTTGTTGCCTTTTGAATTGAAAAATTTGAAAACCAATTTTTATTTAAAATCCTTTTCAACTGAACACGTAAAAACAAGTAGATACAAAAACCAATAATTTTGCGTTTCTGAACTCTAGTGGTATTTCTCCCAGTATGTTCTACTTTTATTCTAACGAAGTTATTAAATGACAAACAAATGTCAACATTATTATTGCAAGGTTAAAAATAAAGTGCAAGCATAATTTGTAAAATAATTGTTTCTTATTTATCTAACACCGACCAAACCAAACTGTTTTAACAAATAACGCTTCGCATGTATTTTAGTAAATTATTAAAAAAATTGTCATTAAAATCCAAGATATGTATCATCAATGGTATTATTCATAAATGAAAAATTCGTCACTTTTAATTACTAGTTAATACGTTTACTAAATATTTGAAAACGTTGCAACATTGTATTGACAAAAGTAAATTTTACGGATTGTATGTTGCGTCATTTTTACAACGATGGAATAAATTGAACTATTCTATTTCAAGAATCGTACACATTATAACTTAGCGCTTCAGTACAGGTGAAAAAAGTAAACAAAAACGCAACCCAACATGCATATGTGAATTGCATCCGTGATACAAGCAAATACAAGCGGTTGACTATCTTTACCAATATTTCAATCAACGGCTGAGGTTATCAAATATATATATAATCAGAATATCCTTTTACCTTTCGGTGTAGGATATAAATATTATATTTAATATAATTACATATTTAAATTTACAAATTTCTTCCATTCTTTTTATTGCATGCCATCTCCTCTGCTTCTTTCCATGTTTTTCCTTTTTCTTCTAGTATTCTTCCACTTCTCCATTCCATGTTTTTTGGTCTTCCTCTTTTTCTGTTTTTCATTATTCTTGTCTTCCATATCTGCTTTACTTTTCGTTTATTCTTACAAGATGACCCCACCACGACAGTTTCTTCTTCTCTATAAATTCTATTGTATTTTCTACTTCCAGTTCCTTTTCTTATGTCTGTGTTTCTTAGTCTATCTCTTCTTGTAATACCTTTATTTTTCTTAGGTACCTCATTTCGACTGCTTGAATCTTACTTTTCTGCTGCTCTGTCAATATCCACGACTCGTTACCATATGTTAATATTGGTCTAAAAATCGATTTGAATATTTTTGTTTTCGTTTCCACTGAAACTTCCCTCTTACTCAGAAAATTGTTTTTTAATGCGTAGAACAGTCCATTTGCCTTCTTAATTCGGTTCCTCAGTTCCTTTTTCGTCCAATACTTCTCCTAAATATTGGAAGTTATTTACTTGTTCAATTCTTTCTCCTTCAATCTCAATTTTCATGTTTACTTTTTCTTCTCCGATTGTTATTACCTTTGTTTTACATTTATTAATTTTCATTCTATTCTCTTTTAGTACTAAATTCCAACTGTTTAAATTTATTTGTAAATATTTTTCACTTTCCGCTATCAATACGACGTCATTCGCGTATATTCCCTTCGAGACCTTGACTCTTTGCATTTTTAAATACCCAATTGTCATTTTATTGACTTTTTTCTTACACTTTTTAATTATTTCGTCCATAAATATTATGAACAGCAGTGGACTTAAGCTTCCGCCTTGTCTTAATCCTATATTTGTTTTGAATGTTTTAGATATTTTATTATCTCTCACAATTGCGTTTTGGCTACTTTCGTAAATAATTTGAATCATTTTTATAAGCTTCGTGCTTACTTGTCTTTCGTTTAGCAACCTCCACACTGTGCTTCTGGGTACCGCATCAAACGCTTTCTCTAGATCCAAAAATGCCAAATATATCATCCTTTTTTCTTTTCTTGCTTTCTCTGTTATTTGTTTTATTGTGAATATGTTTTCCTGTGCGCTTCTTCCTCTTCTGAATCCACTTTGTTCTTCTTCCATTGTCTCTTTAGTTACCATTCTAATCCTTTTTTCTATTATTTTTCTAAAATTTTCATACATATACTTAGAAGTGTTACTCCTCTATAATTATTACACTCTTTTTTATCTCCTTTTTGTGAATTGGTACTATTAACGCTGTCGTCCAATCTTTTGGTACTTCTTCATCTATCCACACTTTGTTGTAAACACTTAGTAGTGTTTCTCTGCTTTTTTGTCCTATACTCTTTATCATTTCCGCCGTTATTCTGTCGCACCCAACCGCTTTCACGTATTTTAGATCTTTTATTACTTCATCAAGTTCTTCCATCCTTATCTCTTGTTCCTCTGTCTCTTTTGCTATTTCGACATTTTCAATATTTTTTTTGCTTTTGTCGATCATTTAGTAATTCTTCAAAGTGTTCTTTCCATCTTTCCATTATTTTTTTTTCTTCTGTTATAATTTCTCAGTTTTTTCCTTTTATTATTTTTGTGTTTAATGTTTTCTCTGTTCTTAAAGTTTTTAATGTTCTATAGAATAGTTTTGGTTTCCTTTGAATCTTTTTCCATTTTCTCCAAAAGTATTCCACTGGTATTCTTTCGCATTTTGACCAGTTGTTTAGTGGTTTCTCGTTCTTGTTTATATTTCTTGTATTTTTCTCCAGTCTTGTACAATAAGTAACTTTTCCATGCTTCTTTCTTTTTCTTAATTTGAATTTTAATTTCCTTTGTCCACCATGATGTGTGTTTCTTATTATTTTTCTTCCTTGCTTTCCCGCATATCACTTCTGCTGTATTTAATACTATGTTCTTAAAATATATCCATCCGCTTTCAACACTTTTCTTCATTATTTGGTTTTCGTATCCTTCCAGTTTCTTGCTTATAGTTTCTTCGTATTTATCTGCTACTTGTTTGTCCCTTAATTTGTGATATTTAATTGATTCAAACTGTACCATTTCCTTATTTTCTGTATTCGTCTGCGTTTTCTTCTTTTGATGTTTATTTTCTCTGATTTTAGCCATTACCAGATAATGATCGCTACCAATTTCCTGACCTTTTTCACTCTCGAATCCATTACCGTCCCTCTGTATTTTCTTTCTATTAATATATAGTCAATTAAAGATCTTTCATTCCTACTTCTCATCTCTCTTGTAAATTTATGAATTTCTTTGTGTGCAAAAAATTTTTCGTTATTATTAAATCATTACAATGCAAAACATTCTTCTTCCATTACTATTTCTAAATGCTTTTCATATTTTCCTAATATCTCTTTGTATTTCTCATCATTTTTACCGACTCTGCTATTGAAGTCACCTATTATGAATATTTTTCCTTTTACTTGTCTTATAATTTCTGTTAGATCGTTCTAAAATTTGTCTTTATTTTCTTTCTTGTTGTCTTCATTTGTTCCGTATATTACCACCACCGTCTTCCTACTCTTTGTACCGCTTCTAAAAGTTCGACTGCCAATATAGGCTCATTGTACGCTTTCCAATCTTTAATTTGATCTTCTAGATCTTTCTTGATTATACATCCCCTCCGGCTGCTGCTCTCATTTCTTTTTCTACTCCACTGTAAATTATTATATTGTTATTTTTTAATTTTTATCCCTTTCCCTTTTCTTCGTTTCTGTTATTCCTAATATATCTACTCCCATTTCTTTAAATTCTTCCTCTAATTCTATTTCTTTTCCTTTTATACTATTAATATTCCATGTTGCTAATTTCCATATTGTAGTTCTCGTTTCTTGCTTTGCATAATGTTGTCCGTTGCCGTGTCTGTTTCCGCTTTAAATATCAATTTGTTTTTCTCTGTTAGTTTTGGTATTAGTTTCCCTTCATTTGTTGCTTCATATCTTATTCCATTTATCGTTAAGCATTTATAACCTATTTTACCGTATTTCCCTTCTCCTTTTCTTCTCTTGCCTTTTTCTAATTTCCGCCTGAATCTTTTGTTCCTTTTCGTTAGATCGTTGTCAATAAATATCGGTTTTCTTCCTAATTTGGATTTTTTCTTGAGTACCGTAATTTTATCTTCAAATGAATCCATCTTTACCGCCACTACACTCTTTACCTCTTTTTTCCCTATATGCGATGCTTTTCTATTCTAACCTTTACACCTATGTGTGTTTCCAGAACCTGTTCTACTTGCTGTTTTAGCCCTTTGCGTTTAAAAACTACCTTCCTTATCGATTTTTAATTAATAATAATAATTTAAAATGTTTAAAAGTAAACGTGAATGCACGTAAGTTTTTTTATTAATTATCAATTAATATTTAAATAATGTTTAATGTACCTATCAGTAAGAAATTAGATCCAAATTTAAATTAAATAATGATTCAGATATTTACTGTTTAAAATTTAATTTACGAGTTTCATATATATACTTTTCATTACATTTTTATTATGTAATAAATATATCTATATTTGTGTGTTTGGAAATTTTATCTCTATTGTTTGGCATTTTTACATTATGGTCAAAGAAATTTAAATCTCTTGGCATCCCTTCCGAGAATTCGGAGATGAGTGCCGACCAAATCTAAAGTAAAAATCTGATCGTTTTTTTGTATTTGATCTCGGTAAATCTTATATTAAAACTTTGGAGACCTTTGTCCAGAAACTAAACGACCCGAACGTTACAAGTTTTAACATGATACGTTACCATAAACACAAACTCTTTTTGTGGACAACTGTGTTTTTTGTCAAAAACTTGACGACAATAACGGAAAAAACAAAAGGAATCGAACAAAGATACAACGTGCGCAAAAGGAACCAAACATTGTAAAAAATATCACGGGTATAGCAAGTTTTTAAACTCTTGGCGAATCTTAATCCTAACACCTAACGCAATAAAAAAAGGTCTTGTCGTTCGTTGCTTAGTAAACTTCTTGCAGAACAATCAAAAGCAAACATGCATATTTTATTACACTCGGAGAGAGGAGAAACAGGCACATTTCCCCTCTACTCGAGGGTCGGGCTATGCTCTAGCACTCTGTTTTAGCTGGATATTCAAAAATTATAGCAAAGGTGAAACTGGCATTCAATTTCATTTTTCACACTAACCACTTACATAGTACGTGAAAACGAACATGTTGTCCAACTTCTGATATTTGATGAAATTCACCTGATGATTCAGCTGACAATTTAGCCAAGTTTTGGGTTTGGACTTCTTATGCTGATACTCGAATAATTCAGTGAAGTTTTTGTGTTCCCTTAACTTTAAATGAAACTTAGTAATTTCAATACTATTATAATAAAATTTTCGCATTTTTCAGATTGTTACAGGTTTTTTGCTGAGGTACATAAAAATAAGGTGTAATACTGATAAACCTACCCGTAGCTCTTATGTCGTAGAGTGGGTTGCAAGGATGAAACAAAAGGTGTAATCAAAGGCTTCTATAGAGGCAGCGGGTGCCACCTACAGAATCTTGTTAATTATTCTCAAACAGTAGGACTTAAGAAAAGTAAAACATACAAACGTGCAGAAAAAGGATTAGGAAATTTAATCTGTCAGAGGCGAGGCAAAACCCCAACAATTTAAAAATAATAATAAACACGAGAGTTCATAGACTATCACAGTCAATAAGTCAATTACAGTCCGTTAAAATTAAATAAATAGTAAGAATAGACGCCATAAATTAATGTAAGGGTCAAAACAGAAGCTAACTTACCGATAGCAACGACCCATGATATACTGTTAGCTTACGCTGGTTTAAAATATATAACGTTATTAACGATTGAATTAGCACAAATAAAAAAACAAATAATTAGACTAGTGCAAGGATCCTTGAGTGTACAAAGGGTAAACACAATGTTTAACTGGTCTATTAAAGGGTAATTCGAAATTTTAATGATGTTTCACAGATGCACAAAAGACACTTTTACTGTACAATAAATAAACAAAAGTATTTAAAATTAAAACTTAGCTGAATATATTCGTAATGGCTCTAAAGGTACGGTTACACTGAGATACAGCATACAGCATATGGTAATAATAAGTACTGGATAGTCTCCTCGAAACCAACGTTGAGAAAGAGGGCACCAGGTCAAAAATTTAGGTGACATAACTCGCAACCAAATTTTTAGATCTACTTTTGTCACTTAATGTTAACGGTCTACAATTCAATACATTCTTTTATGTGGGAATATACATTTTATTTACAAATTTAAATAACCAACCTTAATGCGCTCGGTGAGGTCATTGGTCTTGTGGTAACGTATTGATGACGTCAGCAGAAATGGAATACTTCTATCGTTGATGGCGGCATTTTGTTCCCTCTTCGAATTATTATCGGTCATTTTATTTTTTGCAACTGATTTTTATTTATTAGTGCTCTGTATAACGCTTAGTTTATAACAATTTTAATTTATTTGCAGTGTAATTGTTTTCAATGCTTTATACATGATCACTTAAATATTCAACATCGATCTATTAACTACTGTCTACCATCAACCCTCAACTTTTATCGATCGACTCTCATTGTTCTACATGTTCACTGTTTGGGTTTGGGTTTCAACCACTATCTTCGTCTCTCACCACCATTCAACTGTCATGTCTTTTTTATCGTTTACTTTTCTTTTACCTTTAACTTTGTTACAGTTTATTTGTAAACAAACTAAACAATGAGATAACAGTGTTAGAAAACCTTGCCGACAGCTGCAGTTGTCTGAAGTGGTTGTGGGCTTATTTAGAATCGTTAGAACAAAGGCTTCTACACTGCATAAAGAATTTATAAGACGCCACCTAATATTGCGTATAAGAAGTCTTCTAGAGCCACTAGGAACTCGTAGACACACAGAAACAAACCGTAGGTTGGTAGAAATATTTAATTATAGCGACTAGACACAACGCACATAGAAATACATAGACAGAAAAATATAATACGGTTTAGAGAAATGCACAATATTCAGTTACAAAATAATAATAACTTACTAGAGTGAGTTAAGAATTAAGTAATAATTTAGGCACGAGTACCCGAATAGGTAGCTGTCGTAGTATACCATAAAATTTTGACAGTCGTAGCACCAATCGTTCCTTGCAAGCGACTCACTAATTTCGCGTGGCGATTATTGTTATTAATTTACTTGAATACAAATTACATGAGGTATCGGACCTTGACCGATTATCTAAACAGTTTCAAAGCGCAACACAATTTAACAATACTTCGAAAGATTTTTCAAATTTACAGAGACTCTTTAACACAGCTGTAACGGTATGTTGTTAAATTTACAGCAGTAGTAGGAGTACATAAATTGCGACAAAAATAACGAATAACATGCATAAAAAGAATCAACTCAGCTTGTTCATAGGATGTTTTCGGTGTTCAAACGTTTATAGATAGGGGTGCCAGCTCTAGTATCCAAATTAGACAGTACTTAGTTTCCAGCAAAGAAGGGAAGACAAGATGGACTCCGAATTAATAACAGTTGCTGGACGTGCTCACAATGAACCAGATGACAGTATTATCTGGTGGCGGTGTCCTTGACAACGAAAGGGGCTCCTACGTAAATTTAAATTCCAACTCTGGCGACCTTCACTAATAATATCCAGACCCAGCTTCGTTATGTTAAGTAATTTTCGGGTTATTATCCATACGCCAGCGTAACAACCATCAAGAAAAACCCACAGGAGAAAGCAAAAAAAAGGTGTCTGCAATTGATGGAAAACCGCGATATCGAACGACTTCATGAAAACGTAAAAGTATACTCACACACGAACATGAGGCGAAAACTTATTCCTTTGTTTAACGGGATGCTTTTGCTTAGGTTCATACTAAATAATTAATACATGTGTAGCTGTTCGAATTTTAGATGATGTTCATGTAGCATCTTTAACGGATAGGTCAAGAAGAAGGAAATGCGTCTTTTCGACCGCCTAGTGGGAAAATTTGTCCGATCCGGCAATCGCAAGTTAATAAAAGTCACTAGAAAAATCTATAATACAAAATTGGAAAAGTTTCTTCCCCACCGCATAAGTGTAAACACAGTCTCTAGGGAGATTTCGATTCACAGACCAATTATTAATTACGAATTTTCGTTTGTTCGTAAACAATACCGTCACAACTTTTCAAATACATTGGTCTCTACGGAAAATTTTAACCTTTACAAAGTTCAACACATGTTTTATTTGAATGTGCGATGTAATGTCTACCTAAATCAACGGAAACACATTTATAGATACTTCTTTGCACGTAATGTCAATTTTGCATTTATGAATGCTACAAATAACATCTCTACTTAAATATGACTTTTAACTAAATGAAAGGATTTTTTATACAAAAATAAATCTAATTCTTTTTTTAAATAAAATATTGATCGGTTTGTAAAAATCTTAAACATTAATAAACTTAACTTTAGGGTTAATGAATAAACAAACATTTTTTTTTATAATTTAAAATAATTCTTTCAGCGGAATACGTTATAATTAAAAATCTTTTATTTTCTTTCAAGATGGGTATCTGATATTGCGGGATAGGTAGTGTTAAATAAAGCTATTCAAATTCGATTTTAAATTAAGCGACAGTTGTTGAATAAATTTTAACATACAACATATACCGGATGATTCGGTTTGGTATTCGCGGTGTTTCTTTTTTTTAATTTAAGGAGAAAAGTACTATAATATATATATATATATATATATATATATATATATATATATATACAGGGTGTTAATACTAAGTGGTTACACCCGAAAATGGCAGTTAGATCTCATTAAAATAAACAACTTTTTTTAATTCCAATTTTGATTTTGTACCCCGGTTCGTAGTTATAGCTCTTCTTTATTTTTCGAAAAATCGTCATAACTCCTTTATTTTAAGGACTATTAATAAAAAATAAAAAGTTTCTGAATTAGCTTTCGATTCTCTAGAACATTTGTATTTACAACTATTTTCTATTTTTTCAAATAACAAAATGGCGACCGATCAAAAATTTCAAACCAAAATATTTTGATAACCACTCGATAGATTTTTAAAGTACAAAATCAAAAATTGGAATTAAAAAAAGTTGTTTATTTTAATGAGATCTAACTTCCATTTTCGGGTGTAACCACTTAGTATTAACACCCTGTATATATATATATATATATATATATATATATATATATATATATATGTATTTGTAAACGTCGTGTTAATCCACAATGAATGAGCTACATAAATCAGAATTATATTTACATATGTCATAGTCAACTATTTTTTCCAAATGACACCGTGTATATTTTTTGGAGATTCTTGTACGACAATTTTCTACATACAACAACGTAAAAAATTAAGTGAGGTTGTCTAAGACAATACATATTCAAAAAGAAGAATTTTATTTGTTTTTATAAAATAGTTTTATAATTCTTTAATTACCGATTTATAATATTATTTGTATTGAAATAGTGTGTCATACTAGAAGCAGAAGCATTATACAAGTTGAACAGATATTTAACATTTACGCAAATGTAGTTAGTAACTGTAATAGTACGCATACGTAACGTCTACGTATGCATGCTTCATATTTGTAACGTACGCTACAAGAGCAGGTAGTTGGTACGCGAAACATAACAAATTCGTACAGTGTTTGATATTTTTATTGAAAACTTAAAATCAATAACACTCTATCTCAATGGTTATTAAATAAAAGAATATATTTCTCGGTTGTTTGATTTACAGTTCTGAGATAAAAAAAATACATAAATTCAGTATTGGAATGTCATTATATACATTCTTTAATCTATTCGAAACAGAGTTTGCTTACGATAGATAAGCCCACCATCTTATAATATTGCAATATACTTGGAATTTTAAACGTTTCTGATATGTAGATATCACTGAAATGAAGAAAAAATATGTTTACATGAGGGTGCATGTTTTTTCCGTAAATAGATACGATTTTCAATAAAAACATTTTTTTTGTAAGAATTTCCGTTTTTTGAATGTAAAATTAATATTGAAAGCGTAGTTTATGAGACTTGACAAACTTAGATAGTACCTCATTTCCGCCGACTGAACCTAATTTATCTGAAACGTAGAAATTACATATTCAAAACATGGTATGTAACTAATGAATTTACTTGCTTAAAACATAATTAGTACGTATACAATTATACTGAGAGACTTAAACATCAGATTTAACTTTAATGTGTCAGAGCGGTAATTCGAGTTTAGTGCATTGCAGTTGTTTTACTGCGGTTTCTACGTGCTTTGATCACTAATATTCAATTTAAACAAAACACATCTGTCATTAAAAGTAGAAATAATCATTTGATTGTTTTAACGTAATTAGTCTGCATTTAAATTCGGGAAAATTGGATTAAAACAAAACACAATTTTATTATACATTGTTTAATCGCTTTCCAATGTAAATATGTCGTTAGCGGGTTTTGTAATAATTTTTTTAGAACATTTCCAAAGTTTACAGTTTGGAAGGTCGTAAAATCTAAATCTTAATTATTATGGATTGAACTACTTACGACAATTATCTAATTGAGTAGATGGAAGTGCTTGTAAAGTTTCATATCAGTTTTGCTTAACGTTTGAATAAGTGCGACGTAATTTTCATTTTCTTACAATAAACGGTAAATTTAGCCACTTTAGTAGATTAATAATAAAATATTGAATGTTCATTAGTTTTAGTGATTTCTAAGTAGGCAATTACTTTATAGTAATAGTGTCTTAATGTATCATTTATAGCTAAACCTAATAAACAACAATAAAAAAATAAATAAAACAATTTAATTATTCAATAAATAATGACACGTTTCTTAGAATTCAAAATAGTCTAGCGAGAGTATGGCTTTGTTGATAAGTGACTGACTTGATTTTTAGCGATCTACTTTGATCTTGTGTAGTCTCTTGCCCTGATGTAGCTTCTTACGATAATGGATAAAACGTTGGCAACTACGATTATTATTTTGACACGGTCCAAACGTTTTTGTGTCAATAGCCCACTACTTATTCAGATTTGCTTCAACAACATTACGGGTTAACTTAATTGCGATAAGTTTAATTTTTTTAAATATGGTATCTTACTTATTTCACTGGAAGTGAAGACGTAGTAACGGGATTATGTACAAGTTTTGGAGGTCACTTAAAACAGTAAGATCTGATTGAGAAATGTGAAAAATGGTAGCGCGTGAACCAAATACAATAGAATTAGTAAAACTTTACATTACGTTTAAAAACTTTAAACATCTATTATCATATATATATATATATATATATATATATATATATATATATATATATATATATGTAATAAAAATCTTTGGGGTTTAAACACGTGTAATAAATATTAAAATTACAACGTTTCGCCACGCTAACACGCAGCTTTTTCAAGTAATTAATGTATAACAATCTTAGTTTCTATGCGATTTTGACCTTGAACGTGTCGCTGGACCAGAGTAACCAATAGCATTACGTATCGGTATCATGGTAATGTTGTTTTGCATATTTTGTTGTACTATTTGTTGGATATTTGGAGATCTTCTATCCTGAGGTAAAGTTAATAACGGTTTCCAAGTGTTAGGTAAACCTTTTCCATCATCTCGTTTATTAATGCAACTAGAACGTCTTTCTATCTCGATTTGTTCTCTAATGAGGCGGTTACATAAATATTTTCTCTTCCTAGCATTCTTGTATTTTCAAAATCGATTTTATGTCCTGTTTGGTGATGATGTTCAGCTAGAGAATAAGTTAAACATCCTTTTGGACTGCTAGTTTGTGTTCTTCTCTTCTCGCAGAAATACGTCGATTGGTTTGTCCAACGTAAGAGATGTTACATCCTCCGCAAGGAATTTCGTAAATGCCTTGATCTTCTAAAGGAATAATATCTTTAGGGGAACGGAGGAAAGACTTAACTTTATTAACAGGTACAGAAACTACTCGTATGTTGTGTTTCTTTAGAATGTTATTTATCTTCTCTGTAGTACCTTTGAAGTACGGGATTGATACAGTAAACGTACTCTTATCGTTAACTTCGTCGTCACTTCTTTGTTTCATCCTTTTTGCTTTCATAACATGATGACGTGAAAAACCATTTTGTTTAAAAGCTTGATTCAGAAGATTCATTTCTTCGTGTATATGGTGAAAGAATAAAGCATTATATATATATATATATACATATATTATCTGTAACCAGCTTTTACATATAAATACAGAAATCAAATTGTTAAACGTAAACTAATACACCTTCTTGGATGTACTCGTCAAAGATCTAAGTTAAAAAAGGCACTAATTTAATGCATAAGCTTACATAAGGCGCCACCTGTTAGCTTAACAGAAATATGTCTGTAAAGAAGTCTAGTAAAATTAGTTTCCCAATGTTCTCTGGCACCTTTTTTCAGGAGTTTTTCCAGTTTGTAGTTTTATTTTATAATAATAATCGAAGATCGAAAAATTATTTATAAAACTAATTTCAAGAAGTCGTCGAAATATATAAATATATATCGACTAGATAAGTAATTAATTGTACCTATTTAAGTGATAATTTAACTGCTGTTTTTGGTAAAATACATGCTGTACTTATAATATGAACTTTTATAGACGCCAATAAATCATTGTCAGTAATGAAAGCAAAAATCTGGCAGTAATAATTTGTAACGGTTTTATTTTCTGAAGGTAGGACGTATGTCTAGAACCGTCTTAAAACGTGTGTTGCGAGTAATATGTCACGACGAAAGTCGTATTTGGCGCGCATTTTGCTAATTTTCTTCTCTTCCGCACGCGTGCATCTTGAAGTTGAAATTTACACACAAATATTTAAAGTGTGACTCAAGATTTCGAATTGAAATTGGTTGTTAAATCCGGTTAAATTTACATACGTTGCGTGACCTTATGTTCTCGCTGTGTGTTATACATGGATAACTCCTGAGGGTGCTGGAGTGGCTGATTAAGAACCTTCCCTATCAATTAAAGACGGTTTCGCATTACTTAACCTGCAGACAACCGGTGGATGCTACGTCTAATAGGAGTTGGTTATGCTTTATAACTTCATCGAGGGAGCTTATCGCCTTCCGTTCTTCTCCGCACACCTCCCTAAGAGGAATCCTGGGGTTACCTAACTTCCCAAACTCTCGATATCGTCGCTAGCAGGAAACTTTTATTCTCGGAAATGCATCCTGCAGATTACAGCTAAGTTTTATTATTTAAGTAACTTATTCAGTGATAATGCGTATAAAGCTCAAGTACATATGACATAGAACGGCTTGATCTTTAGTGTTTAAGTAAATTTTTATTCGGTGTACTCTCCTCAACCGAACGTTTTTAACCAATTCAATACGGTCTCGGGCGCTTTACTTATAGCGGTTGACGCGAAAACAAAAAGGTCTTTTGGGTTTACGGGAGGTACTTACCCCTTTAATCTTAATTTAAGTTAGTTTAAATCGCCGTGTGTAAGTGATTTGTGTACGCAGACCCTTCCTAGTTGCCAATCCTCAATTGGAGCGTTAACTTTAATTTTGGTGTAACTAAAGCTCCAACGAAACCGGACGCTGCTGTTCTAACTATTATAAATACTTTATTCTCCACAAACTTAGTACGCTACATCGAGCCGAATTTTCTTTAGTTGTTTTTTTTAGGTTGTTCCTTTAGAGCCGTCGTTATTTGTAAACCACAACCGTTACAAATTCAGTATTTGATCTGATTGACGCGTTTTTAATAACAGCGATTGGCGGCTGTAAAGTATGTTTTTTTCCGTCGTCTTGAAATGCAGAAAAAACCATTACAACCGCGATGCACACAACGTTGTTAATGTGTTCCCCTTCCTTTTAGTAAAAATAAATTATGAAATTATAAAAATAATAAGTATTGTTTCGAATCTTATCGTTTTGTCCTTGTTTCCGCATTGAAAATGGCGAAGGGTGTAAACACATCCGGATTGTATTACACTATTAATTTTTTAAGATATTGATTTTTTTACTTACTCCGTTCTCTTTCAGATAAGTTTAAAGCTTTGCAAATTTTTAAGAAATTTGAACATCGTGCAATTAAAGTTAAAAAAAAAAGAGAACGATTTTTAAAGATACACATTTAAATTTTTACTGTACTCTTAAAAACGAATAACTGCATCATTCCTTAAAATGTCTCTTTGATCAAAATCGAAGTACATACTTTGATCGAGATTAAAATATTAAAAATTCTTCTGTGAAAGTGAATAAGTATAAAAATATCTAGGTGTTAATTTGAATTTCTATGCGAACACTGTTTCAAAACAAAGAGAGCGATTTTTTAAGATATTGATTTTTTTACTTAATCCGTTCTCTTTCAGATAAGTTTAAAGCTTTGCAAATTTTTAACAAATTTGAACATCGTGCAATTAAAGTTAAAAAAAAGAGAACGATTTTTAAAGATACACATTTAAATTTTTACTGTACTCTTCAAAACGAATAACTGCATCATTCCTTAAAATGTCTCTTTGATCAAAATCGAAGTACATACTTTGATCGAGATTAAAATATTAAAAATTCTTCTGTAAAAGTGAATAAGTATAAAAATATCTAGGTGTTAATTTGAATTTCTGTGCGAACACTGTTTCAAAACAAAGAGAGCGATTTTTAAGATATTGATTTTTTACTTAATCCTTTCTCTTTCAGATAAGTCTAAAGCTTTGCAAATTTTTAACAAATTTGAACATCGTGCAATTAAAGTTAAAAAAAAGAGAACGATTTTCAAAGATACACGTTTAAATTTTTCCTGTACTCTTAAAAACGAATAACTGCATCATTTCTTAATATGTCTCTTTGATCAAAATCGAAGTACATACTTTGATCGAGATTAAAATATTAAAAATTCTGTTATTCTTCTGTAAAAGTGAATAAGTATAAAAATATCTAGGTTATTCTATCGATATATCAAAATGGCGGGTAAGATAACGCTCACCTGTTAATAATGAACGATAAGTACGGCCGATATTTAGAGGATGCCGTATTAAGAGGACAGTCATAAAGACGTAAACCTGAAGTAAATAGAACATTATTTCTAGATTTGTTCAAAAGAACAAAAATTATTACCTGCAGTACAACAAACCACAAAAACGTATCCGTACCGATCAACTTTTACATCAGGAAGAATGCGTGCACACGGTCTAAGACCCCCTCCCACACTATCACAATGTGACGTTGGTTGCCGACTACAAGGCGCACACAGTTTACACAAACCAAGTTTAAAGTTATAAGAAAAAAGATAAAACCAGTACAACACTTAACTGCTTATGTGCGGATGGTTAGTTATTAATGGCTGACTGATCTTCCATATTAGATATGGTTTAGCCTTAGCGTTGGAACTTGATCCGTTTTTTTTAATTTCTATGGTTGCCATAGACAGCACTTTTGCTTTGTAGAACTGTACAGCGTGGTTTCCTGGAAGGAAAGCGTGCTCGGCGACTGTAGATTTATTCCATTGATGCAGACGGCAGTTTTGTTTATCTATTATACGAGTGTCAATGCTTCTTTTGATTGTCCCCACGTATACTAAATTATAAACATTAATTGACCAAGTGTATCAGTTTTTGCAGCCATCATAAAAAATTGTTAAGGAATTTTAAAATAAAATGGGTACATGTAACACTCTATATTTCTAAAATTTCCAATATGGGTAAAAAGCCTAATCACCACATTTTGGTCACCTATATTCTAGGTTTCGTCCGATCTCATTCAAAATGAATCACTCTCTATATAGAAAAATCAGCTACATAAGGATGTATTTCCAAACTGTGTGTGTTTTAAATTCATGAACAGATAAATGGCAAAAAAACTCAGAAAAAAATTCACAAAAACAAACCTATGGGAAAAAATAGGTAAAAGAAAATGCAGAATTTGGTCAAGCGTTTATCCAAGATGTGGAGATAATGTTTCATGCATGACAGTAATCACACAGAATTTTAATATTTTTTTGTGGTTTCCAATTTTAATAAATTAAAAAAAATAATAAAAAAATTTATCTAAATTGGGTTTCCAACACATTTCTAACGATTCTAACAGAATCATCATTATTAAAAACTAAATTTCAATCTGAAGCATTATTAAAGTTTTGTTTTAAAATATTGTTAATATTCGAATTTGTTTGCAAACTGTTATTGCTTCTTTTTCATTATCAAAACCTGTAATCAGATCATCTACATAAAAATCTTCAATTATACGTTCTGCCGCTAAATTAAATATTTCTTTATTTTGGTAACCCAATTCTTTTAAACATCTTATAGCTAGGTATGGAGCTGATTTAGTACCATATGTCACCGTATTAAGCCTATATACGTTTAGTGGGCAATCTGAATGAAAATTCCAAATTAACTTTTGCAAACATCTGTCAAGGATTTGCCTGTACATTTTTTCGATGTCCGCACATACTACACAAGTATATTTTCTAAATCTTATAATTGAAACTAAATCGTTCAAGATCAATGGATCTTTAAATTGAATGTCATTTAGTGACATATCTGAGGTCGTTTCTTCCGACGCATCAAATACAACCCTTAATTTTGTGGTTAAGCTCTCTTCAAATAAAACGATGTTTGATTATTATAATAATATATTCTTTTATAAATTTAAAATATTCCAATTTGAAATGTTCATGTTTCTCAAATTTTTACAAATTTAGAAATCGCTTAATTGCTAAAGATTTTGAATCTCCTAAATTTTGTTTATCAAATTTTAAAGGAAGTCTTACTTGAAAACGGCCACATTTTTTGTAACATTATCAACAATGAAATTTTCACATGCTTCATCATCATTATAAAATTTATCAGTCTCATTCAATTCTTCAACATTCCAAATTTTAGTTAAATTATCATCTAATTCTTTATTTGTAAGTTGTACAATATTACAAAACGATTTCATCATTTTTCATTTACTAAATCTGATAAGTTTATCCACGAAAGCCATGCTAGCCTGATGTACTCGCAAGTCGGTTATATTTAACTTTATTCTTCGCGAGTTATTCTCCATCGATATTAATAATTAACGGGTTGAATATCATTTATTAAGTGATATGTTTTGTGTACCATTGTGATATAATGTTATTCTCAAGTCGATTAATCATTTAATAAAATAATTAATATTACATTCGTCGTGTCAGATTTATGCAACGCGTGTTGTATCTAAATTGCAAACAATATGGTGAAGGAAGAAGATATGAGTGCTTTGTTATCAAGGAATGAAGATATTACTCAAGCTATATTAAATTTTAATGCACGACTCGATGAGGCCATGAAAATCCATACATCTAATCTGACTACAACAAATGTCTCTACCGTAGACTCCATAGTAGAAGATTTTAAACAGTGACACCTTTGATTTTATCGAAAAACTAAAATAATTACTGAAAATAACAATAAAAGAATTGATGAACTGGAAAATTATTCACGACGGAACTGTCTCCTGTTTCACGGCATCACAGAAACGGCGAAAGAAACCTATGAAGAAGTAGAAGGAAAAATGTTTTCAGCTATAGAAGAGCATATGAAAATCCCACGTGCCGAATTAATGATACATAGGTGTCATCGTTATTTGCAACATATGGTTTAAGGCGTAAAGTTTGGAATAATAAGATGAATCTGAAATCCACAAAAAATCTATTGACTGAATCTTTATCGCCATTACGTTTACAAGTCTTTAAAGAAGGAAGATCTCATTATGGAATTACAAACACCTGGACTTTAGATTGTAACATATTTGTCAAGACAAAGACCCGCATTTTTAAAATACAATATATGGATCAATTGCTGGAACTAAAAGCAAATTATTTATGTATCCCTGCTCCTATTACTACCTCAAGTTCTTTAAAAAGAAATGTTACAAGATCTAAATCATTAAAATCATCCTCTTCTTAGAAAGGTGGATAATAACTTGTTTTCTATTCTACAATCTATAAGGACCGCCTTAGTACACATGCTACTATTACGCTTTTTTTTTGTTTGTTACCTCACGTTTTTTTTAAGTTTTTTTTTATAGTTATATTATTGTCTATTTGAGAAGGAGGATTTTTCATATAATTTTATTATAAGAGTCACATTTATTTATAACCTAGTATTGTTCGTTTTTTTACTATCTTGGTTTTTGGTTATTATTCAGTTTAATACAAGTAATATTGTGTTTATCTAGACTGTATACTTTGTGCTAACTATGTAATGCTACTTCGAGGATTAATTACTGAACTTATTTTTGAACGCCACACATAATTGTCTGTTTATTAAGATTTAGTCGCTATTATTATTTTATATTATCACATAAAAATGTCTAAATTTAACCTTACTTTTGCACATCTTAACTGCGGGTCCTTATTTTCTAGTTTAAATGAGATAAGAGATATTTTACACCAAAAAATTTTCAATATTGGCTCTCTCGGAAACTTGGTTGTCTGCTAATATAAATAATTAGGACGTTTACATTATACGAAAAGATCGGAAGACACGTGGCGGGGGCTTGGCTTTCTACATTAAGACCAATATTAACTATAAAATACTCCCTACCATGGATAATTTTGAAGATCTCTGGGTAAGTATAAAACTTAATAATCTCAATATTACTGTCGGTGTCGCCTACAGACCGCCCAATATTTCTGTCCCTCTATTGATTGACCATTTAGAGACAGCACTTTCACAATTTTCAACATTGATGTACTCGATATTAATAATAGAGACTTTATACGATTTTCTGACATGATAGATACTTTCAATATTAAACAATTAATAAACAAACCCACCAGAGCACTCGTAATTCGTTTACTGCAATTGACCTAATTTTAACCTCAAATGTTGATCTTGTTTCAAGCTGGGATACCCTTGTGCTGCTTATGTGTCAGATCACGATTTAATTTTTTGTGAGCTATGCTTGAAATCTAAGAAAGATGCTGAAATTTAAAACACTGTTAGAAGCTTTAAAAATTTTTAAATCATGTTTCATTTATTACTGATTTCTTTCAAATACCCCTGTTCAATATGTTCGATCTTTTGAACATTGATGATAAAATCAACTTTTTAAATTTTCATCTCACAAAACTATTTGATTATCATGCGCCTTTGCGTAGAGTAAAATGTTTCAAAAACTTTTCACCTTGGCTTACTGAGAATACCCTTAATTTAATGTCACTTCGCAATAAGGCTCGCAAAAAATGGAAAACTTCAAAAGCCAGTTTGACTATAATGAGTATCGTGATTTGCGTAATTTTACAGCACGAGTTATTCAAACAGAAAAACGGGCGTATTTAAATTTTGTATTTAGTAAACAATCCAAATGTAATAATATTTGGCTTCGCCTTAAGCGGATTGGATTGTTGAATCGTAATCGCCTTATTCCAGACCATTTGAAAAATTTAGACGCTATAAATAAACATTTCATATTCTCAGTTCCACCTTCACCCCTTGATTCAAATATACTTAATTACTATAACAGTAAATGTAAACTTTCTCCCACTGAAAAAAAAATTTCATTTTGCCTTGTTAATGATCATATTGTTGACACGATGTTTATCCATATGAAAAATGGTTCCGCTGGTTCTGATGGTCTTAGTTATGAGATGCTAATGTATTCTTACCCTTATGTAATTCCCTATATTTCTCATTTAGTAAACTATTGTATTGAGTATTCAGTTTTTCCATCAATTTGGAAGGAGGCTTTAGTTTCTCCCCTTCCAAAGATTAGCAATCCAAAACAATTTAGTGATTTGCGCCCTATCAGTATTCTTCCTGTTTTATCAAAAATTCTTGAAGTTATATTAAAAGACCAAATTAATACATTTATTGATACACACTCTCTTATCCCTATTTCTCAGTCCGGATTTCGATTATGCCACAGTTGTGAAACAGCACTTTTACACATTACTGATGACATTGTTACAGGTTTAGATAAAGGTTTTATTACAGTTTTGGTATTGCTAGATTACTCGATTCACACAATCATGAAATACTCCTATCAATTCTACGATATAATGGTTTTAGTGATAGTGCTGTTTCACTTATGGCTTCATATCTCTCTAATAGAACTCAGAGAGTGACATTAGATAATAAGTTTTCTACACCTCTTGGAGTCTCGTCAGGTGTACCGCAGGGTAGTATTCTCGGTTCTACTTTATATTCTCTTTATACTGCCAATTTTCCTTCGTGTATAAAATCTTGCAATGTTCATTTTTATGCTGACGACACTCAAATATACGTAACATTCCCTCTTTCAAAAAGTTTACGCGCTATAGAAGCCTTAAATGCTGATCTCTCTGCTCTATTTCTATCAGCTAAAGCACATTGTTTACAACTTAATCCTTATAAATCTAAAGCTATTCTTTTTTCACCAAACCATCTTCGTGATAAAATTAACCTTCCTCCTATACTTATAAACAACAACAGAATGAAATTTGTCCGTTCATATGAAAACTTAGGAGTACTTTTTGATGATCGTTTATCTTTTGATAACCATGTTCAACTATTATTGCAACGTTCTTATGCTGCTCTGAAGACTTTATATAGAAACAGGCAGTTCCTAAATGTACATATAAAAACTATTTTATGTGATTCGATTGTGTTGTCAAAGTTTAATTACTGTGATACATTATATGAGCCATTTCTATCTTATTTAAATAAAAATAGAATTCAAAAATTACAAAATTCTTGTTTGAGATTTATTTTTGGAATTCGGCGGCATCACAGCATATCTTACAAACTTAATGAAATTAATTGGTTGAATATGCAATCTCGGCGACAGTTACACAGTTCTTGTTTATTTCATAAAATTGTTACTTTACATACCCCGCCTTACCTCTATAACAAGATCACATCATACAGGACAGATGTTCACAATCTAAATTTAAGACATAAGGGTTTGCTGGCAATTCCAAAGCATCGTAGGGAGTTTTTTAAGAGAAGTTTTTCTTATCAAATTGTCAGTGTGTATAATTCTTTACCCAACAATCTAAAAAGTAAATCACTGTTATTCTTTAAAATGTTGTTTTTAGCTCAAATACGCCACGCGTAATTTTGTTTATTAAAATTTTTCTTATATTTTGATGTAGATATGTCCTGTGCTTTAGGCTTTATATTACTCGACGTAGTATACGTTACTCTCATAATTTGTACAAATCCTCCTCATAATTTATTGTATTTTATTTTAACTTTAATTACTATTAATTTAATTAATTTGATTTATTCTAAAATATTTTATAGACGAATGATGGATCCATTTTAATGTATAGGAATTATTAATTAATAAAATATATATATGTCAGCCAATACTCATCTTCGGACAAAATCAGTACAAAAATAAAAATAATAAAAACGCTAACAATAATAATAAATTAATCTTATACTTACATTCAAAAATTAATTCTTTTTTGAAAAAGTCAAATTGACATAAACTTATTATTTTTTAAAAGTAAGTAAAGATGGCGCAAAAATAATAATTTTATGTCAATTTGACTTTTTCAAAAAATGAATTTTGAATGTAAGTATAAGATTAATTTTATTATTATTGTTAGCGTTTTTATTATTTTATTTTTCTTACAGATTTTGTCCGAAGATGATTTTAATTAATTATAAAATCGAAACCGGTAACAATTTAATAAAAATATAAGTATTGGCTGACTTATATATATATATATTTTATTAATATTCTAAAATAAATAATTAAAATCATTATTGTTTTATTTTCTTTATTTTTTTAATTAGTTAGAATTAATTAAATGGTTAGTTTGAAAATCGATTGGAGCTCGACGTTGTACGGCTTCCATCGAAAACTCGCCATTTTTCAACATACGTATTTTTATGATTTTAGTATTATGTATTAGTATTACGTATTATGTATCTACAATTATTATTAATTTATGTTTATGTTGGAAATAAAGATTTATTATTATTATTATATGACCCAACCTAATACAGTATTCTGCAAGGAAGGCAACGTTTTCCTAAAGATATGTTTTGACCTAAGAGAGGTGCCAAAATACTCCTGCTCTTATGAGTAAAGCTACATTTTCGGGAATATTAAACGTAGGATCTGCTACAATTAAATTACCTATCAGGTATATTCCATTGACTTATGCTAATCTCTTGGTTGGGCATTTTGTTTGTTATTTGACTAATAACCAAAAAGGCAAACTTTACTGAAATTCAAAATCCTAGATTTAATTGATGTACTACAATAAAATTGTAAGTGTGATTATATTTGATTCACTCCTATAATAGCAATATTTGATCTTTTTTTTATTTAACTTAAGCTTATTACACAACTTTTCAGTAATAAAATTCGACATGGAACCATTATCCAACAGAATCCTACAGCTATGGTAGTTGTTATTACTACTTTTTAGTAAAGCAACTGCGGTCGCCAGTAAAATAGTATTGTTATTTTTTTCATTTGACACAAATTATATTTGCCCATCATTTTCCACGTTAGGTTCCTTGTTCCGATTGACTTCATTTAAATGTAACAAGAGATTATGTTTTAACGAGCATTGAGAACACCCTCTTGATTTACATTAAAACAATTTAAACAAATTCTGGTATTTTTTAGCCCAATTTATTCTCTCAGAAACCGACATTTTTACAAATTCTTGGCAAACATTAATTCGCTGTTCACTCTTATTGCATTTAATTTTTTTAAATTGATTAACGCTGACTAAATTTGAATAATTAATTTTTGGAATTTCTTTGGTGGAATGTGCATGATTCATTTCAATTGATTCCAAAAAATCTGCTCTTTCTTTAGATTTATCTAACTTTGTTATTATAACATAAATTAGTATTGCATACCAGCCATTTACTGGCTAATTAAGAGACTCTAATGCACGTAAATGTTTTGAAACATAATAGATTCCTAATTGATTTGACCGAATCTTTTACATAATTTGGTTCAAAATTGATTCTGAACTAAAATCCTTTTATTATTGAATCTCGTACATATTAACTACCATGCTAATAAATAATTTTCTGCAACAAATTCTATAGAATAAGTGCATCATCACTTAATGACGCTCTTAAATAATGAATTTTTTTACTATTATTTATATTGTCATTCTTATGAATAAGTGATTCAAACAGATCTTTGTACTCTAATCATTCATTGTAACTTCCATTGAATTTCGGTAAATCCATAATTGGCAATTTTATTTGTTGATGTGGCATCACATCATCCTTTAATTTATAATTCAATAAATTAATCTTTGAATTTGAATATTTATCAACGTTTTGCCTTGCGACAAGGTATTTACAAAACTATTACGAACTTCATATTCGCTATCTATTTTTCATCATCTACTTTGCATTCGATTTCTACCTGAATACTTTCAAATTCATCCCTAGATTTTGAAGGGATTAATTCATTTAAATTCACTTCAAGATTAACATTATTTTAAGGTTGCCTTTAAAGTATGTTAATCATAAAATTTGTTAATTTAGACTTAATTGCACCTCTCTTTCTATTCCAAGAAGTAATTTCAGTATTACTTTCAGTGGTAATGATTAAATTTGACATCAAATTCTTACACAAATTGTCGATACCTACTAATCTTCATTAGAAAATTTCAAAATTATTAAATGAATTGCGCATAGGAAATAATCTTCGCTAACACAAAATAAATTAAATTATTAAATAATGAGTGTAATGAAATAATATTCGTTTACACAAAATATTAAAATTTTAAATACATTCTCAATAGGAAATCATTCTCGCCAACAACTATTATTATAATAAATTCCCAGATTTTAACATTATCAAAAAATGTTTGGGCTCGAATACTTGCTGTTATCCGAAGACAACAAGGGCCAAATTTTATACCAGTAAACCGTAATGCACTAATTGCAGCCATTAATACGCATAGGAAACGATTAATATTAATTATATTGATACCTTGATAGCGTCAATGAGCAGACGCCTCCAAGAATGTATCAATAATAATGGAGGTCACACCCATTATTGATTTCTTATATTTATTTATATAGTAATACCTTTATTTAAAAAAAAGTTTTCATTTAATTTTAAACTATAACTTGGTATCTTAATTATAATTATGTAATAAATTCTTGTCAAAAAACTAAATATACAGGGTGTCCCACCAAGAACGACATCGATAGATTATAGGAAAACTGTACATGGGAAAATTTTGAAAAATTGGTAGTAAACTAACATCGACAAGGGTAGTTCTGCTAAAATATTTTCAAGATGGCGGCACTTTTGTTATACCGGAAGTAGGTGTCAACTTGCTTACATTAAATGGAACACTCTATATATTATTTCATTTTTGGATTTTGTACAACATTCTAGACACATTTTATGTATAATATCCTATACCTAAGTCTAACTGTTTTGAATTTATTTTAAATTTTATGTCAAAAATGACGTTTTCAGGCCTAAATAAAATTATAAAATTTTCCTATACTAATGCCTTTATTATTTAATTGGAATGGGTTTCCTTGTAGCAGGGGAGCTATTTTAGTGGGCTATGTCGATATTTTGATAATAAATTAATACAGGGTGATAAAAAAAATGATTAGAATTAAATTCTAAAACACGTCAAAAGTAATTTTTTTAAATGCAAGCACCCTGTTTTTATAATTTTATCTTATTTAGCATCAAAAATAAGGTTGACTTTGTACAAGGATGTCTATTCAAAAAATTCATAGTTTTCGAAATATTGGCAATTTAACTTTATTTTTGTTGCACAAATGCTGTTGTATTTCTTTTAATATGAATGGTTATTGCTAGTTGGCCATGATGGAGTTAGACAACAATCATCTGTCAAGAATATGTCAAACTGTTAAAAATTTTCAATACTCATGCCGGGACGCTTAAATTATACAAACGAAGATTACTTAAATTTATTTCTTATTTATGGACAATGTGATAAAGTTATATCAAAAACATGTGTTACATTTGAAGCAAGATACCCACAAAGACAGAAACCATCACCAAAAGCCCTTAAACGAATAATAGAAAACTTCAAACACTTTGGACCCGTTAATTCAAATGAACAGATAAATAACCTTATTATTTGATTTACAAGAAAGAAGAAATAATTAGAGACCAAAGTTAAAAAAAAATTATTTTATTATATGTTGAAATTGACGTCCTTGATATTCTACACATTTTTCGCATCTGAGTAGCAAATTTTCATGGGTCGCCTTCCTTATTGCTTCACGTGTTGAATTTTGAAACTCAGTCCTAACTCGCTGCATGCAGTCTACTTTGGTGGTTAACGAGGTGTTATAAACTCGAATTTTAATTGTACCCAAATAAAAAAATCATGCACTGAGATATCTGGGGACCGTGGTGGCCAAAGGAAAGGTCCATTGTTTGCCATCCATTGATCATAAAAGGCGTCTTGTAAAAAATTGTTGATTAATTGGCTACTATGTGGAGGTGCGCCGTCATGTTGATAGAATAGATGTCTACGATCAGCCAAAGGTAAATTATCTAAATAATTGTGCATGATGTTCAGATAGCCTTCACCTATTTAATAAGTTAAGAAATAAAATATTTTCAATGATTTCAAAAAAGGTTAACTTACCTTTTAAATTTTCTTGATAAAAATGTAATGCCACGATGCCATCGTTTCTTACTGCATCATAAACATTAAATTGCCAAGATTCTTGAAGATTTCACTCTCTAATAACGTGGACATTTGATTCACTCCAATAATGGGAATTTCGCCGATTAAAAATGCCGTTTTTGTAAATTTGGCTTCGTCTGTTCAAGTGATGTTATGAAAAAAAATTCGTTTTATTCGGTTAAAATAAATTTGCTGAAATCAATCACCTTAAAACAGTTTCTTTTAGATGGTGAACCATGGAAAATGAATACAGATGAAATTTATGTTTGCGTAATATTCTTTGAACTGACGATTTGCTTAATCCAGACTCTAATGCAGCTTGTCTTACAGACATTGTTGGATGTGCAGCAAAATATCCCAAAACAGCAATTTCAACATTTTCATTATTAACGACAGGTTTATTTCTCTGTACATTTGGTCCAAAGTGTTTGAAGTTTTCTATTATTCGTTTAAGGGCTTTTGGCGACGATTTCTGTTTTTGCGGGTATCTTGCTGCAAATGTAACACATGTTCTTGATATAACTTTATCACATTGTCTATAAATAATAAATACGTTTATGTAATCTTCGTTTGTATAATTTAAGCGTCCCGGCATGATTATTGAAAATTTTTTAACAGTTTGACATATCTTTGACAGATGATTGACACCTACTTCCGGTATAACCGGAAGCGCTACCATCTTGAAAATATTTTAGCGGAACTGGCCCCGTCGATATTAAGTTACTACCAAATTTTCAAATTTTTCCCATGTACAGTTTTCCTATATCTATTGATGGCGTTCCCGGTGCGACACCCTGTATACGTTGACAATAAGAATTGCCTTAGTTTTTATTTTCACTTTTATATTAACTACAGAAAAAAATGAAACGTCATAAAATATACATTTTGTAAGGACTAAATATTATGAATAGAGAGTTTAATGATTTTTTTTTTAATAACTTACAATAATTAGTAGGTTAGATTTATTTAAAAATAAGTAATAATCAGTCAACCCAAATAACCATGTTTAGTTTTTGATTTAATTTAAAAGTTATTGCTTGTAGACGTTTTTTAAATCAAAATTATTTCTAATTTTATTTTGTAAACATTTCCTAAACAAAATTTTGATTCGATAATTAATCGAGCTATGGTGTTTAATTAGCGATACCTTCAAATATATTCTTTAAAGAAAAAATTAAGTAAGCAACGTAAATTACCTATTTTCTAAAACGTGCTTAGTGTAATGATTCATTCTACAGTCCTTCTATAAGATAACCCCTGCTGAGACTACCTGCTGTTAGAATTGTAAATGATACCCTTAAGCCCGCTTCACAATGTGCAAACTTTTGTTTACAGAAATTGTGGTGTCCAAGTTTTAAATTTCATGAGTGTACACTAGTACGTTACATCGACGAATCGTGTATCTTAAAAACGGTCGCATTTATGCTTTTCAAAATCAACGCCTGCGAACTCGCGCTTATAAAACTTAAATTAAAAATTCATACGTAAACATTTTAACAAAATAATAAACAAATTTTCTCCCTTGCTTCTTTCGTAAAAATGCCTCCTCCACTCCCCAAATTCAGACGTTCTAGGTAATTGCCTTGCATGCCTCATACTTTGCACCCCACCGAAGGTAAATAATCGAATTATGACAACTGGTCCTAACCCCCCTCGTTCTTTTTTTAGCAGTCTTCTTATCCATCTCGCTCCTTTTTCTCTTTCTCCCATTGTCTCATTCCTTTCATTATCGTATCTCCTTAGTGCCTCACAATTCTTCAATATATGTTTTAAGTTCTCGTATTTCTTCGCACACATTCGTCACTTCTCGCATTTATTCTCCTTAAATCTTGATCTTCCTTTGAACATTATTCTTTACTAATTTTCAATGAATCTTATTTCTCTTCTCTTTGGTCTCTTTTTCCACCTGCGTATTTTTGTCACTTCTAATTGTTATTTCCTATATGTACTCTTTTTTTCCCTGTCCCACTTACAAAGTAATTAAATTACATTAGAATGCGTTTAAAAATAACGTGCACTTTTGTTAGAAATTTCTTCGATTTATAATGTTTTTAAACGTTTTTCACAGAATTCTATTGTTTCACATGCCTTAATTTTAAATACAGATTTTACCGTTTTAGGTGACGTCCTAAACTTGTACCTAAAAAAACACTCGAATTGTTTTACTTGGTAGATTTTTTTAACACAATCTATTATTTGTTGGCTTTTTGGATAAATCGGCTAATGTAAATTAATTTTGTGTTTAATTAATCAAAACCCTGATCTACCAGTCAAATATAAGTTTTAATACATTTTTTGTATATAGTGTGATTCTCAAGTCTTAAGTAAATTCGTTAATAACAAAGCGGATGATTTTTCAGCAAAATCCTCCGACACGTCAATTTTATTTTTCAAAAAAACGTCTTTTTCTGTTAAAATTTTGTTTCGATGTTTTTTTGTTTTCCAGCAATGACATCATCATAATTTTTTTTTTAAATGGTAACTTTAGTTTTTTTTTACTGAAAATGAAAGATCAAGTGGCCCTTTAAATAGAAATGTCAAATTTTTGACAGGTTCTATAAGAAAAGTTTCGAGAAAAAAATTTTTTTTTTGAAAAATTAATAATAATTTTTTTTTCAAAATTTAAAATTTAATTATTTAAAAATGAAAAAAAAATGGATAGCAAGCACTTTTTCAATACTAAATTGTTTATACGTTTTAAAAAAGAAAACACAGATTAAATTAAATGTTCAAACAGCCTTCCCCCCACTTCTTGACAATAACCTAATCTGATTTTGAAATTCTCGAAGTACTTTTCATCAAGTTAACTTCTGTCATTAATAATTTTTGTCAAAAAATACTTCGAGAATTTAATTGTTTTTCATTTTTAAGTAACCAATTTTGAAAAAAATTAATGTTAATTTAAAAAAAATTTGTTTCTCGAAAATAATCTTATGGAACCTGTCAAAATTTTAACATTTCTATTTAAAGGGCCACTTGATTTTTCATTTTCAGTAAAAAACCTGGGGTTACCATTTAAAAAAAATTATGATGACGTCATTGCTGGAAAACAAAAAAACATCAAAACAAAATTTTAACAGAAAAAGGTGTCATTTTGAAAATTAAAATCGACATGTCTGAGAATTTTACTGAAAAATCGTCCGTTTTTTTAACAAATTTACTTAAGACTTTAGACTCGCACTGTATATTTATAGACATTAAAATTAATATTGAATACTATTCTTTCAAAAAAGAATTAACCAAAAGGTGTAAAAATTTTAATTGACATGGATAGTGTTTGATTCGAAAGTAGGTGGCAATAAGCCCCTTTTGAGGTGGTAGTAATTTCTAAATTTGGCTTTAGTGGCCGAAAAAACATAAAAATAAACATCTACGTGAATTTTGAATATTTTCGGTTTCGACGACCACAAAAACCTTGAAATAGTAGGATGTGCCATCTGCTTTAAATAAATCAAATCGTAACTTAACGTAACCGAAACTTTTGAAATCGATTTTTCAAAATTTTAGTTTAAAAAATAAAATGAGTACTTAAATATTATCTTAAAGTTTTTGATCTGCAATATAAAGAAAAATTATGGATTAAGCTAGGAAGACGAAAGGTCACATACATTTCAACATATAATTTACGTAACTTTAGTTTACTACTTTGTATATTATAGGTTAAACATTTATTTAGTTTAGTTATGTAAGAGAGCGAGTAAAGGAATGAAGAACTTTTACATAATGGATTGTGACGGTAACTTTTATTTATTATGCCTTTTGGCTAAATAATTTTATTTGGGTAATTAATTCTTGCGTATGGATTTTCTCGTCCATATGGTTAGGCAACCCAAAAATTTGAAGTGCGTATTCCCATTATGCTGTCATATCAATGCAATAGAATGCCCGAGAATCGACTTCCATCAGAAATTTCTGTCAAATCGTACTGTCTTCTTCCGGTTCTTTCTGAAATTGGGTTTTCGATAATGCTCCAGGTGCCGGTTAATATTGCAACAGGTGAAGTTTTTCTTTTACTGAAAACCCCTTGAATTATTTAATTTCTTGTAGGTCGGGTGATCATTTTCATTTATACATAACCCAAAGGTGGTACACCGCAATTTTACGTCGAAGTCTGTAGGCTATCAAAACGGCTTGAGTAAATCTTTTTCTGATATGTATTTTATGCCAAAAAGTAGCGGTGTCTTCTTGGCATAAAATACATATCACATAAAAACGGGAGGAAGAATAATAAACAGAGATTAAATCTTTTTCGTTATCTTCGTAAGTGCTATTTGTCCTTTCTTTCAGAATTTATACCTGGAATATATAACGCCAGTTTATATCTAGAATTTATATCGCCAATGTATACTTAGGAATTAGATTAAAGAGTATATTAGCCGAATGGATACTTCTCGTATGTTTTGGTTGTTGCTGGAACCGTGATAACTAACCGACATCCACGGTTTTTACATCTAATACCTTCACCTTTTTCACTTTCACCTTTGACACCTTCATGGAGTAATTAGCCAGTAGTCACCCAACTATCTCCCAAGTATTTCAACAATCCACCGCAGTTGATGTTCTTTAGACACGTATTTAAACCAGTTGAAGTATAAGTACCTAGTCAATAAGAACTGCATGTTATAATGCGATTTGAATTATAACTTCCGTGATTGTAAGTACATGTATTTTGACCAACATTTCAATTTACTATAAGGATTGAACAAGTGATACAAGTGATAAAGTTAAATTCTATAAATTATATTTCTTTCCTTGTGGTAACAGTTTTTTTTCTCTGTATCCTGAGTCTCTACTAATTAGGACGAACTACTACAGTTGTAAGGCGACGCCCCGTTTGTTTTAAAACATCTGTTCATCTCTATCTCGAAACTATAATTTGCAATGTAAAGAATATGGGAACAGTATACAGCTTTTAAAACGGTAAAATTTTATGTGGCTTATAAACTTAATCACCTAGAATGCAACCCACTCTAATTTTTATCATTTTATGTTAGACATTCAGATGTATCATAAAAAGGAGTAAATAAAACTCTGGTTATTCTAAAACATAGAAACAAAGGAATGAAACATATATACTCGTAGTTCTCTAACATACACAAGAATCTATCAGTATATCTATATATAACTTAACATGATTTTTTTAAGGCTGTGTTGGGTGAATTCATAAATAATTAAGAGAAAAACATAAATCTAATAATTAAAATGAATAAATTGCTTCGGTTTGATTGTTTTACAAACAAAAGATACCAATAATATCTAAATACGGATTTTTTTTCGATTACAAAACTTAATAATCTAAAAATAATTACGTCAATGTTCATTTTACAAACTTTGAAGACTTTTAAAAGTTTCATTATAATCGCAATTTTACTTTATCGACCTTTACTTTAATACTTTCCACAACATTTACAGAAAATTGGATATCAATTTATAATTTATATATTGTTTAAAATCAGAACTTTAATTAAAAGTAATTTGCGGCGTGAATTTCCTGTACGTAAATAAAATCAATTCAATATGTGACAGATAAATTTAATAATATGTAATTGAAATGACATTTACTGCGTATTAAACATTTTATATTACTACAATATAATATTAAAGCATTGAACATTTTTGTTAAGTTTACATAATTTTGCAAAAAAATAAAAACACCTTTTTGAAAACTCATAGCTATAAAATAAGTTACTTAGTTTATAAAAATTGAAAAATGTCAGTTTCATACCTAAATTGAATCTATACTTTTCTGTCAGAAAAAATATTTAAATTGAACTTTTCGATATAAATCTAATATTTGAAAATGAAATGTCTTATAAAGCAGTTAAAACTTATCTTAACCCAGGCATAAGCTCCTTTGTCGAAATATTTTTAGATTTATTAAGGATTTAACGCTTTTACAAAATTCAATACCCATTTTTTACTATTAATTATTTTGTTTTTTCTTTATTTATTTAGAAAGAAATATTGAACGTTATACTTTTTTAATCACATTAACCGACTAGTGAGAAAAAAACGAATTAACTGCAACACGCTTAGTTCTGTTTCGTGTTGGTGAAAAGGAAACATTTTCCTGAAATTAAGCTTTCGTGTAAACGTTTTCAAAATAAATTCGGTTATATTACAAAAGAAACTAGAAAATAAAAAGCATTTATTTTTGCGGTATCATCATACAAATTCATAAACAATGTTAGAAACATATTGTGCACGAATCGAAATAATATAACTAAATTGAGGTGTGCAAACAAAATCAATAATTGAAACGATATGATGGGATTGCATTTTTTATATAACTTTTTATTTAGTATTTATCTTATACGTGTTGATAATTCTTACAACGCGTTTTTTTTTAAATAATTAAGTTTATACCCCTCCTATTACATCTCAAACTCGGTCGTTGTAATAGAACTTTTTCTATTTATTTAAATTAACTTATTTTTAGTTTTAGTTTTTTTTTTGGTGTAATGTTGTTGCTGAAATTAAATTAGGTTAACCATGGATGTTTGAATAATTTAGTTAAAGCTATTAAAATGGTGTACATAATTTCAATTCCTAAAATAAACGTAATTTAAGTTTCTCTTATGTAATTTTAATTCATAAATTAAAAAGAAATTAAATTTTTATTTAGTGTGTAATTCTAATTCCTTAAAAAGTAATTTAATTTTCATTCCGTACACTATACTAATATTAAATAAAAATGTATGGAATATTAATTTATTTTACTGTTCATCGTTATGTTGACACATAATCAAGATTCTATAAATTTACTGACGAGTTGAATGACGCCTAATTCATTTTGATTTTTTAAGAATTAAATTATGTGCATCATGGATAATTTTAATTCTTTAAAAAAATGTAATTTAGGTTTCCATTATTCAATTGTAATCCCTAAATTGAAATGATATTATTTCAGTTATCTGTGTAATTCGAATTCTTTAAAAAATAATTATATTCATTTTGTACACTTTTATAATATTACGTAAAAATGTGTTGAATATTGATTCATTTTACTGTTTATTCGGACACAAAATCATGGTTCTCTAAATTTACTGATAAATATAAAAAATACACCAATTTCTTGTTAGGAATTAAAAATATAGACATAATGAAAATTTGTTTTATTTTATTTAAAAATTAAACTATCTACATTATGGAAAGGAACAATTTTTATCAAAGCATATAAATGATGTATTAATTTTTAATTCTTTTCAATATGTAATTTTATTTTTAAATTAAAATGACTTAAATTTTGTTGTGTGCGTAATTCCAATCTTTTAAAAAATAAATTAATTTTAATTCCGTATACTATTTTAATTTTAAATGGAAATGTGTTATATATTCATTCAATTTACTATTTATCTTTATTTTGACGCAGAATTAAAACTCTCTACATCGATAGATTAAATGACGTCAATTTCATGTTTAAGAATTAAAATATATTCATAATGAAATTTTGATTTTAGTTAAGAATTAAGTTGTGTGCACCACAGAAATTTGAACAATTTTTATTGAAGCAATGAAAATAATATACATAATTTTAATTTCTTCAATAAAAATAAAGTGGGTAAACTTGGTATCCATTGCTTAATAATATTACTTCTTGGAAAATTCTTGTAAGGAGTAATATTATAAATAAAATTAATTTAAGTTTCCATTACATAATTTTAATTCTTAAATTAAATTGAATTAAATTTCCGACATACGTAATTCTAATTCTTTAAAAAATAATTTAATTTTCATTCCGTGCACTATTGTAATAATAAATAAAAATGTGTTAAATATTCACTCTAGTTACAGTTCATCGTCATTTGAACACAAAAGTCCAAGACTCTTTAGATTTACTCATACACTAAATTACGCCAATTTCATGTTAAGTATTAAAAATATATACATAATGGAAATTTATTTAATTTTATTTCAAAATTTAATTATGTACACTATGAAAAGTTGAACAATTTTCATCAAGGCAATTAAAATGATGTACTTAATTTAGTTTCCAATATGTAAATTTAATTCTTAAATCAAAATGAATTAAATTTTTTTTATGTGATTGATTGCAATTTCTTAAAAAATAATATAATTTTTATTTCATACATTATTCTAATATTAATTCATCATTAACGGTTCATCTTTATTTGAATACAATATCAAGCACGCTCTAGATTTACTGATAAATTAAATGACCCCAATTTTACATTAAGAATTCTAATTACATATATACATATAGAAATTTATTTTATTTTTATTTAACAAAATAAATTATGCCCACCATGGAATTCTGAACTTAAAATGATTATTCACTATAAATTACCCACTTTTTATTATTTTAAATATAACTGGTAAATATGCCAAGTTTTTCTGCTTCACTATAAACTATTTTGGTGATTTAATTAATGAAATGTCAATTATCAAACACAACATTGTCATTTACATGGTTTAGTTTGACAATGTTAACAATTTCGTATTAGGTAACGGTATTATTCTACGGTTAATAACTCAATAATGGCTCAAGATAAAGACAACATATGATATACTTTTGAAATCAGAAAAATGATCTTTTCAAAAATGTAATAATATGCAAGGTGTTACATTAAAAATACTTCACATTTTTGTTTTGCCCTGTAAACGGCGAGTAACTGACTATTAATAGCATTTTAAGAAAATTTAGTTATAACCATACAACTTTCATGCATAACTTTTTTTTCTACAAACAATAATATAGATAATAAGGGTGGGTAATTTATAGTGAAAAACCCTGTTTATAATTTTAATTCTTAAAAAAAGCATTTTAATTTTCATTCGGTACTCTATTCTAATATTACATAAAAATTTGTTGAATATTTATTCATCTTACGCTTCATCGATATTTGGATACAAAATCAAGACTCTTTAGATTTACTGATAAATTAAATACGCCAATTTCATGTTAAGAATTAAAAATACATAATGAAAATAAATTTTATTTTTATTTATGAATTAAATTGTGTGCACCAAAGAAATTTGAACAGTGTTTATTCAAGCTATTAAAATGATAAACGTTATTAAACGCTATTATGTACATAATTAAAATTTAATCATTGTAATTTATAATTCATATTTAGTTCCAGACAATGTCTATCATTAAAATACATAATCATTCAATTAAAAAAAACCATTGCAATCAATGACAAAATAGTCATACTGTGTTTTTTATTGATTTGTAAAAAAATTTAGTGTATATATTAAAAATCTGATATGTTGATAATACTTAAAAAAATAAATCTTTCTTTGAATTTTTAAACATTTTAGCATTATGTGGGTATTTTATTTAAATCTTAAAGCTTTGTTGTGGGTATATGTTTTCTAACAAACATTATGTAGAATTAAGTTTGAGCTAAATTTAAATGAACGAATGTTTATTATGTGCAAAATTGCAATTGTTGAATTCAATAATGTACATAATTTTAATTCTATAAAAATAAATTGAATTTCTATGATGTACCGGGTGGCCAACTAAGAATGGACGCCGGCTATATCTCGGGGATTATAAATCTGACAATAATGAAAAAAATTTAATATTTAAATCGGCTATGAGAAATTGCGGAAATTATTTTCAAGTTTGTAAGATGACCGCTAGGGGGCGAAACTGTTATGGCCGATCATATAATTGGTTCTTTCTCCAAAAATATGCAAATATAAATATATTTTAAATATTGCCGTAGTAAAGACTGCAAAATTTCTGATTTTTTTACTTAGAGTATTTTACTCTCTCTTATAAAATGTAGTGGTGGGGAAACGTTAAACATGTTTTTATTTAAATGGAAATAACTTCGGTATAGGTTAACAGAATTGAACAAACTAGGTCACGTTTAAAAGAGCTCTTCTTACTTAATAAGATGCTGTATAAAGATAGTCCGAATAAATTTTGACGTGATAGCTAGAGGGCGCTGTTTAACATTACAACAATTATTGCGCATTATCATGAGATTTTTAAATAGCACCCTATGTATCTTTTACACAGTTAAATAGAGGACAAAATTGCTAAATAGTCGGTGCAAACCGCAACTTTCTATCTTTTGAAACCGAAGATATCAATAAAACAAATGTTAGACCGCTGACTATTTACATATTTTACGCGTAAAACAAATTTAAATTAGTTAAAACAATTTAATTAATACCGTCCTTAATGTTCAAACTGCCGTCCATCGTTTTTGATGCACTTAAGCATCGTTTCCTGCGTAGACCAAACTGCACTCTCTAGTTCAACTACTGAAATAGTTTGCATACAGTCCCTTATTCGTCCAATCATGTTATCACGTGTAGTGGGTCCGGTTGCAAAAACTATATCTTTACTCGACCCCATAAATAAAAATCCAGGCATGTTAAATCCGGTGATCTAGTTGGCCATGGAAAAATGCTGCCCCGTCCTATCCATCTACCAGGGTAGTTGGCATCTAAAAATTGACGAACATTCACTGCGAAGTAGGCTAGACAGCCATCGTGCTGAAACAGCATTCGTCTTCGAATTTCTAGGGGCACTTTCTCTAACAGAATCGGCAATTGCTCTGTTAAAAACTGTAGGTAATTGTGGCCATTTAGTTGGTTATTAGAAAAGAATGGACCGATAATTTGCCCTTCTAGAATCCCTGCCCAACAATTTACAGACCAACGACCTTGGTGCTGAACTTCTTGCATCCAGTGCGGATTCGTTCTTGACCAATAGTGCATATTATGGACATTTACACTGCCATTACTATGAAAAGTGGCCTCATCTGTCCACAATATACGTGATAGAATTTGGGGATCGTCTGCCATCATACCCAAGAGCCAGTGGCAATGGTCTAGTCTTCGATTAAAATCTGCAGCAGTCAATGCCTGATGCAGGACTAAGTGATATGGATGTAACCTGAAAGATGTAAGATGATCACTACTGATTCAACAGTAGGATAAGTATTAAGTAAACCTTTGTAAGTTTACAGTAGAGTTTCGACATTGAAGATTTGCTTACCTGTGCTTTTTGAGAATGTTTTGAACGGTAGATCGAGTTACTCCCAGATCATGTGCAATACTTCTAGTACTTAGGTGTGGATTAAACTGCATATAAGCTAAAACATTAATAATGTTCTCTTCGGTACCTCTCCTGGGTTGTCTACGGTATACGGGAACATGGACGCTTCCAGTTGTTTGTAAACGATGGATAACTCGCAGAAAAACCTTTTTACTCGGGTGCCGTCTATCGGGATATTGCTGCGCATATACCCTTTCAGCAACTGTAGCATTTCTCATGCATTCAAAACAGACACCTATCACGTCAAATAACTCTTCGTTGGTATAAAGCATTTTGTAACACTTAACAGCACAGCACTAAGACTATCTAATACCAATACTAACAACACTAACGTAACACAAAAACGACAAGAAAACTAACAAACTAACAGTAACGTAACACAAACAACAACAAGTAAACTCAAACTACACGAAAACTCAAACAATCACACGCAATAACAAAATCGAGAACAAGCTTTGAAAAATAGCAACTAAATGATATTGACATGAAATTCAATTGTTCAAATATTTTGACGTATTGCTTCCAATTTTGTTTCACATCCTACTAATTTTATGACGGGTGCCTTCGCTAAGAACTGATTATTATTTACCATTTTATTCTCTTCTTTTGCATACATTGTCGGTTTTAGATGCTTAAGTGCATCGAAAACGATGAACGACTGTTTGAACATTTAGGGCGGCATTAATTAAATGGTTTCAATTAATTTAAATTCATTTTCTACCTAAAATATGTAATAGATGTTGCATAGTCAGTGGTCAAACATTTGTTTAATTGATATCTTCGGTTTGACAAAAGATAGGAAGTTGAGGTTTGTTCCGAGTGTTTAGGAATTTTGTCCTCTATTTAACTGTGTAAAAAGATACATAGGGTGCTATTTAAAAATCTCATCATAATGCGCAATAATTGTTGTAATGTTAAACAGCGCCCTCTAGCCATCACGTCAAAATTTATTCAGACTATTTTAATACTGCATATTATTAAGTAAGAATAGCTCTTTTAAACGATACCTAGTTTGTTTAATTCCGTTAACTTATACCGGAGTTATTTGCATTTAAATAAAAACATGTTTGACGTTCCCCCACCACTACATTTTCTAAGACAGATTAAAATACCATAACAACAAAAAATCAGAAATTTTGCAGTCTTTACTACGGCAATATTTATAATATATTTATATTTGCATATTTTTGGAGAAAGTACAAATTATATGATAGGCCATAACAGTTTCGCCCCCTAGCGGCCATCTTACAAACTTGAAAATAATTTCCCGCAATTTCTCGTAGCCGATTTACCTATTAAAATTTTTTTTTTCAATATTGTCAGATTTATAATTCACGAGATATAGCCCGCGTCCATTCTTAGTTGGCCACCCGGTACATAAATTTAATTCTTAAATAAAGATGAAAGAAAATTCCATTAAACACATAATTTAATTCTTAATATAAAATTGATGTCATCAATAGAAATCAATACAATTTCTTAGAATTTTATTCGGCATTAAAATTATGTTTATAATGAATATTCAATATATTTTTATTTTAAAATTTAAAATCATAATGGAAACTAAATTAATTCTTTAACGAATTAAAATAGTGTACATAATTGCAATGATGCACAAAGAAAATGTACTACATTAAAGGATAATGGGAACAATGTGTAACAGTTGAAATGCAATTAAACATTCACTAATAATAAGATTTTCTTTTGTTCTATTATTAATTGTATCCAGGACGTTTGAAATTAATTTGAAAAAGCTTACAAAATTATTCAAACATTTGAGGAATTTTATTTTATTTTATGACGATTACGCCAAATAAAGAATTAAAAATCTGTACACAATGAAAATTTATTTCATTTTTATATTTAGGAATTACATTTATGTGCACATAAAAATTCATTTATTTTTGTTTCAATAATTAAAATTATGAACTTAATGGACATTTAAACAATTAATATAATGTACATAGTTTAAATTCCACAATTGCAATTATGTACAACAATCTACTATTAAAATACATGATCATATCCGTATGTTAATTTTAAATAGTCCACTCCAATCAATGACTGTATTTTCTATGTCCAGTGTGTGGACATTTTATTTAAATGTTATTAAAACGTTGAGTTGAACATCTTTGTTCTTACAAGAATTGTGCGCAAATTTGGGTTCAATTAAAATGTACAAATGTTTATTATGGAATTGCAAATTTAGTGTATTAAGTACGTCATTTTAATTCTTAACATAAACTTGACATTAATTTAATATTAGAATCTAGAGAGTTTTGTTTTTGTCTATCTAGCGATTTTATTCGGTACTAAAATTATGTACAAAAACTTTTTTTTGTATAAAATTTGAAACAATTGAGATGATGGTAAGTTTTTTAGCGAATTAAATAAATAAATACGTTACCGTCATTCCGTTGGCCACATTTTATCACTAAAACTAAAGATTGATTACCTTTAGAATTAAAACTGGAAGGCGATAGGTTACTTAAAATTTCTATTGTTTCTGATCATTGACTCGATGTATTTTCTTAAAATATTATTCTGTCTCATGCTAAATTCAAAACTGATTTGATAAGAATTTAATTTTTAAGGGTACAAATAACGTAGACTTAATATCATTACGAAGTGGAACACAAAATTTCTATAACAGCGTGATATTAAAAAAAAATTAAAAAAATGTTTGGATCTGTATTGAAAACTGAAAAAAAAAATGATAGCCGTGTAGCCAACAAATTATTTTACATTAATTCAACACATGTGGAAACAAAAAAGAAAAGTTCAATAATGTAATTTCCCGTGCAGTTCGATTGGTTGTGAATAGAAATAAAAAAACGAATTCTGAACGCGTTTAGTCAATTTTAGTTAGATGTAGTTTTGCGGACGTATTACATTAACCTACATTTTGTAACAATTTCCTCTTTTGTAAGTTAAAAAAATACAATTTTTTTTGCGTTATCTGTATCATTTGAAACAAATTTTAATCGAAACTAATTTTTTTTGTTTATGTACATGGTGTACAAATTAAAATGAGAAAACCTAGTAGGCCGTGACTTATTCGAAAAAACGAAAACGAAAGTTTTGTTATGATTGGTTGTTTGTTGTTTTAAATAAATCATAATTTTTACTATTGCTCTAAATCGGAACGGATAGAACATTCTAATTTTCATCAATCAACCTTCTTTTTAAATTGGATTCACATGATGTACCAGCTGTACGATCGGTGATTTCATAAAATGTTCCAATAGCAAAATACGGTGAATTGCGTTGCAGAGAAAATTTTAATAAGAGAAGGAACGCAAGACTTTCGTTAACTGATTGGTCGCCACCTGCCTTGATTTAGTAATGAAGCGTTAAGTAGAATGTTACGGTTTTATTTTAAAAGGTAGGACATATGTCGAGAACCTTCTTAAAACGTGTGTCGCAAGTAACATGTTACGACGAAAGTCAGCGGACAATTTCCTTCTTTTTACACGGATGATTTTGGCGTGCCTCTTGAAGTTAAAATTTTTTTCATAAATTAGTAATGTGTGATTCAAGATTTCCAATCAAATTGGAGTTTAAGTTTAAATCCGGCCGAATTCACCGTGAGTACACTTTGCTTTCTTATCTTTCGTGGTTGTGTTAGTTCTAATTACGACGTATGCTTTTAGCACGTTACGTTGACCTTATGTTCTCATTGTGTATTCTTCTTCTTCTTCGTCAGCTATAATTAATCCAGTGGATAACTCCTAGCGGTGCTGGAATGGCTAATTACGAACCTTTCCCTATAAAATTAACGACTACCACGGTTTCGCATTCAGTTAAGCTACAAACAACCGGTGGACACTACGGTCTGCAAAGGTCGTTTATGCTGCTTAATTTCTACTTTGTAATTTCATATTCGCTTTCCGTTCTTTGCTACATATTCCCCTAAGAAAAATCCTGGGATTAACTACTTTATGGAGCTGTTGAATATCGTCGCTAGCAGGTAACTTTAATTTTTGGAACTGGATACTACAGAATACAGCTAAGTTTTAATGTTTAAGTAACCTATTCAATAATAATGCGTGTGAAGCTCACCTACATGTGACATAGAACGGTTTTATCTTTAGTATTTAAGCAAATTTTTATTCGGGGTATGCTCCACAACCGACGTTTGGTTTTTTTAATCAGCTCAATACCTGTTTGGGCGCTTTACTTAAAGCAGTTGAAACTAAAACAAAAAGTTTTTTGGGTTTTCGGGAGGTACTTACCTTTTTAATCCGAGCTTAAGTTAGTTTTAAGTCGCCGTGTGTAAGTGACGTGTGTACGCAGAGCCTTCTTAGTAACCAATCCTCAATTGGAACGCTAACTTTAATTTGGGTATAACTAAAAATCTTACCTGAAATTCGACACATTAGTTACGAGTTTAATTTAAAGTTGTTGCTAACACACGTAACTATATGCGACAGTCTCTCTATTTCTGTCATATTCTCTTAGTACCTTAAGATTTGTTTGCTGTATTGAATTGTCTGTCTGTCTCTCTGATTTGTGTTCGATTTAGCGTATTAGACCTTAAGTAAAACCTGTTAATCTCCTGTTGGTCAGTTTTATTTCTTTCTATTATCCAGTAGGTGGCGCCTTGTTAGGCAGCAGTCTATTTCTTTACAGTTCTTTAAGAACCCCCCACTCACCGACAAAGCCGGACGCTACTGCTCTAACTACTATAAATACTGGATCCACGAATTTATTGCGCTGCATCGAGCCGAATTTCCTTTTGGCTGTTTTCTTTTTTTAGGTTGTTTCCTCTAGAACCGTCGCTTTCTCCCTTTATTTGTAAACACAACCGTTACAAGCAGAAACTCAAAACAAAACAAAAACCGAGACAATCTAATTAACGATAGCATAAATATAATTCACAGAGCTTGGCCACACAAATACAGCATAAATGTAGAAAACAGTTTTTGTATCTATCTTACACTAGTTCAATGCCACTAGTAATAGGCACTGCTCCAATTTATATATAGTATGAAGAAGCCGCGACAACAGTTGTTTAAAGTTGTGTACGATTGATAACAAATTATAAATTAAACTAAGCACTAAGCGTTCAAGAATATGATTGTAGATGCTGAACTGAAACTGAATCGAAAAAAAAATGATCTGGTTACGTGATGTTTTAACCTACTTCGCAGGATGTAGAAGTAGCTACAAAGTTCAAGGTAGAACTAGCAGGAAATATACCAAGGACTAGTAGAAAGGAGTCATATCCTTCGGACGCAACAACTGCTATCTCTCTATATTCGCCAGATCGGAAGACTCAAGGACAGGTTTCAAGTACGACCAATTCCTATTGAGGTTATATATTAATATGGATATCAACCATTCCAAACCAAGATACAGCTAGAGTTCTAAAAATGGAAAAATAACGATAATTACGTGTTTCATGTTTCCTATAATGATCCGTAATCGTCGAAGAAAGTTTAGCGTAAATAATAAACGGGAAGTCACATGGTACTGGTATGTTGCCAAATATTAGCCGTATTAGAAAAGAAAAACCTACCACAGTTTTTTACAATTTTTTTATAAAAAATTTTGACAGTGATCGGACAACATATGCCTAGTCACAGAAAAGCGGAAGTTGGAGCATTTTTGTACTGGATTCTTAAGTGCAACATTGATGGGGAATAGCCAGATAGCTGAAAAATTGTTCATTATACATTTTACAACAGTCAAATACGGACACCATGGGACAAAATAAACATAGTTAGCTTTGCATAAAAACTCTCTTAATACTACTTGGAAGAGCACTATAAATATCAAAAGAACCCTGAGTTCTCTCAAGTATCCTACTGATATGATTGACTGAAGAATTTCGGAATAAATTAGTAGGCGTTATCAGTAGACTAAAAGCAGTCTGATATCTACCACATAACCTTGGTACCTTTATGTTTAATGAAGAAAACAGACCCTCTGCGCTAATTACTAGTTTTGATCAGAAGACAGTCTGTTGATGACTATGATGACCTTGTGTTTCCAGGCTAGCACAACTAAACCTCTTATATAACATGCCCTGCAAAAAACCAGCACGAGAACAGACTCTAGAATTTGAGAAACTTTCTCAGAATGCTCTCCAGAATATTTGACATCACGCTGAGCTGTACTTGACCTTACAACCGACGCATATTCAAGCGCCGGGTGAATCAATGGATTAAATAGCATTAGCAAAGGTTTTTAATCCACGATGTCTTTAGAATGTGTATCACAAAACTCAGGATTTTAATGACTTAGATGATGCTCAGAAATAGATAGAGAAGACGTGAAGGTAACATCTGCATACAGCAAAAACTTAACCCTACAAATACTGCACACATAATTCATGAAAATTAAAAATTACACCAGACCTAATCCTGATCCCAGGGGAACACATGAAGGAATCATGTCGGTACTAGATCTGTAGCCCGCAATTTGAACAAATTGACGTCGACAACGTAAGAAGTCAAAATGATGTGCGTTGATAATCAAAAAAGTTCAAGCTTAGAAACTATGATCCGATGATCAATTCTATAGAATGCATTACTAAAGTCAGCGTATATGACGTCTACTTCAACCCTACAATCTAAAAATCGTACTATAAACTCCGTTATAACAGTAAGATTTGTAACCGTAAATCTTCCTGCTACAAAACCATGTTAAGCGTGCGAAAGCCGATGAAAAACAAGATTAGATATGAAATCGTGGAGTACGAACTTAAATAACTGTTAACAATGCGATTGGTCTATAGTTGGCAACGTTTACTCTATCGCCATTTTTGGAAACGTGAACAATCTGAGCCGAAGTTTCAAGGACCAAATAAAAAATGTGTAAAAGTGGATCCTTCAGTTTAACAGTCCTTGATAAAGAGACTTGAATCATATCTAGACCGATGATAAGATTGGATTTCAATCACCTAGCAGCTCGTTTTTATTTATTGAAGTCTTGAACCAAATTTCATTAACTGGACTTGACTCATCAATCCTAATTAAGAAGATGGGATGGTGTTAAGCCAAGCATTGGAGTATTTGTTTGAAATTTCCAATAAGCTAGCTTTTGGTAAAGCGTCATTGTTTAAAAGCGATGAGAATGAGAATGTATACGTGGTTCCACCGGAGTGTCAATGAGATTTTATTCTGCCAACCATTTTGTTTGTATCAAATCTCTAATGGCCGGTTCTACAAACACGACTTAAATGTATGCCTAAAACAATCGTTTCTATGGTTTTAACAATTGTGTCTAAGTTATGAAACATTGCTTAAGCTTAAAGTCGTGTTGATAGAACTGGCCGTAAGTTGTCTGATTTAAAGATTTGTTTACTTAAACATTAACATCCGAAACATGACAAAAGAAATGTTGGGAAGGATATATCGCACAAGGAACGTGGTCCAAGTCCACCAAAATGTATAGTTGTCTCCAAGTATTGTTATCAAACTGAATATTAAGATTGGTAACCAAAATGGGTTGTAAGAGATATTAGGATGAAATTGGGCCGTATTTAAGGCTTAAACAGGTCGGTTTTGGAACGAGTAAGGCGACAATTCATGCAACACGGTCTTTGATTGTTGAGATGAATAAGGAGGACCCTGGTGTATATTTAAGGTGGACTTTAAGAATGCGTTTAATTGTGAAGTAAGAGACATTTTAGTTGAGGAGGCTTCTAAGAATATTTCATAATTGTGCAGTTTTTTATATTAATGTTATACTACCTCCACAACATTTTTACCAAAACAAGATTTCATCTGAAGTTGAATGCCAGCAGGGAGATCCTCTAGCTACTTTCTAACTTAACCATTTTCTATTCCGATGACGTGTCTTTAGGAAGTATTGCAGATGCCGTATTAGCAGATTTTACCAAGATTATTGACAAGTAAAATGTGTGCCTTGCGACATCTCGTGTAAACATTGACACGTATGAATAGTATAAACTAAGAAAAATGCCAACAGTTAACTGTAACGGCATGTGTGTGTTAGTGCAAAGCGCTATCTAAGCGATAGCTTTAATGCTTGTAACACACGTTGCCGATAAAGTTAAGATAACTTGTGCAAGTACACACGCAACAAAAGAACACCTGATGCATCATTTCGCTCTTATTGTGAGCTCATCAGAGGGGAATACTTAAGTGCGGTATACGACTGTACAAGACGGCGGTTGGTCTTTTAAGCTCTCGTGTAGTAATGACAAGGTTAGCGAAATTGGCCTTGAGATTAATCCTTCAAAATGTGAACTTGACATTCGGTGAAGAGGTTTCTCTTGTGATTAAAGTTTTAGAAGAAGATCTAATTTTAATAGGAGCTCCCTTCACAATGGCTGCTGCTGTTAAGTTCTGGATGAGATAACATCTGAACCCCGACTTCTTTTGAGTAGATTACAAAATATCTAATCTTACGTTGGCTACTTTTTTTTTAAAGAACTGTACGGTTATATTTAAATTGACCTTTTAGATATTAGATCAAATTGATACGCAGATTAGGAACACAATAGAGAAAATTGCTAACACTCCTTTCAGCATTGACCAGTGGAGTTTGTTGACATGGAGGGTTATAAATTCGAAAGTTAAAGTGTGTTTGTCTTCCAGCATTCTTTCATCAATAAATTGCATGTTTAACTTGGTCTTATTAATGTACGCTCCTAGTTGGGAATATGACTATGAACTAGGACAGTATTGTTTTGATTGACTGCATCTTTAACAAAAATTCTGGACGATGGATGAATGTTCTTCTATCAAGGAATATTGAAGTTGTACTTGACCATAACACTTTTAGGATTTCTGTTGCATTACAATACGGTTGTTATGTTTGCATTCCATGCACTTGCATATGTGGAAGTTAGATGGGCGAGTATGGAAATCATATCTTGTTATGTTATGGTAAGTGAGGAAGAAGACCTGACCTGAATGGTTTAATGGGAAGCATTTGTTTTGGGATGCTACATGCGCTCAAACTTTGGCCAAGTCATACGTTCAGACTGCTTGTAAACAACCATGTCAAGTTGCAGAGGACGCTGCGAGTCAGAAGTGAAATACGTATTATCATCTTCTAGATGATTATATTCTTGTCCCTTTTTCAGTTGAAAGTTATGGACCTTGGTGTAAGGAAGCCAATTTTTTTTTGGAAGAGTTAGGATCGGCATTATAATTCAAAAGGTAAACGCATCTTGTGTATTAGAAACAATTCCTCCATTACTAAAAATATACGAAATCTTGTTACTTTAATAAGTATTGTAGTGATTGTTTGTTAAAAAAAACAATGACGATAATATTGAATGAATAAATTAAAAAACAATACAGATTTTGAGTCATTTAAAACGTACTCTGTGTGTTACACCATATAAACTCAAAAAGCAGCACGACAACGCAAACTGCCAAACTAACTCAACGGCGAGGGGCGGGCCTACAAAAATTATGTCTCACTTACCTTTATTGAACGCTACCCAGATATTTTTTAAAGAAAAGAAAGCAACATGAATTACGTATGGTTTTCTATTGAAATGCACGTTTATCATACAAAACTTTGATTATACACGGTCGTGTTCTTTTACATTAAACGCATTTGTGTTACTTAGTACTACATACGAACCGAAGACTAGTTCATCTAAATAGTATTTACAAAAACTGTGGTGTTTGTTTAAAACAAAACAATTAATATAGCATCAAACTTGAAATTCACAACCCATATCTCAGTTCGTTTCATTTCGAACAACAAAAGAAAGAAAATAAAAGAATACGCATGCCTTCTTAACTTAATTTGTTTATTCTTAAATTTGCACCAATGTAGTTCTCCGGATATACAATCAAAATACTTACAGTTGTTTTTCTTCTCCTGCGACTAACGATCCGTTTTGGGGTATACTCCAAAAAAATTAATCGATAAATGCGTTCAAACTGTATTGCATTTCTATAATTAATTTGCATGTATAATAGAAACTCGAAAAGTCCGCAAGCGTTATTTTGACTTTAGTCAAATGAAAGTTCTTTTTATTTTCGCAAACTGGGTTGTTTCTTGCAAGTGATTACTAATGTTATGTAATCCCTTGCATCACTTTCAATAACTCGTACGCAAATAACTTTTGCGCATTGTTCAATATTTAGCGATTGTTAACAATAACAACTATGATCCGGTACTTGTTTGGTTACATAGTTCTTTGTAGTTTAGAATCTGCTTACAGATTATTATTAAAAATATAAAAATATTAACTGGGGGAGTGCATTTTCCTCTATGAATTTCTAGATCTATAAATAAACTTACAAAATTAACGCGTTAGCAATTCTCATAAATATACACAATCTGCGAATTCAGAATTTAATCGTGAGTTGTAATCATACTGTTGAGTTTAGACAAAATATTAAATTTACTTTTAAAAACGACACCTTTTACAAGCACTTTTATGGAACAAATAAAGAGTTTATCGAGTCAGCAAAGTAAAATGGCGTAATGTGGCAATGATTCTACAAAAAGCTTATTTGTAAGAAATCTAAGATAAGACATTTCACGACGCCACCGTGGATTAAAACAACCATTGCAGCAAACATGGGTATGAAAAACATACGTGCTTTATCAACCCAAGCGAAATATACTTAAAATACAGTACAACCTACTTAAAACGAATACTTCAATAAGGCGTAAAAAAAATAATTTTTACCAAACAGTGGTGACATGTAGTTATAAATAACGATAACGACGAGCAATTTTAATAGTGTTTTTTAACAGAAATGCCAGTTGTTACACTTTTTGGTTATAATTTTTAACCTAACCTAATTTTTTGTGATGGTTTAGAATTAATTTGACAAGACATTACCGATTGGTCGCCTTATAACCACACTAAGGCCTGATTTTTTCATATCCAGTTATTTTTATCTGTCGGTTAATTATCTTAGAAACGTGACTTTCTAAAAATTTCATTATCTGAATGCTGTGTTTCCATAGTAGTTAACCGACTGATAAAGTTAACTGGAGGTGAAAAAATCAGGCTTAAATGTAATTACATTCGTCATAAATATAGTTTGGCGTTATCGTTATCGCGTTTGATCTTTTGTTTTACTGCGCATGTGCACAAATAACTATAACCGCGGATACTGTTATTTTAGCTTAAGATAAAAGCAGGTAATCTAGATAATATAAGGGAACTTTCACTTCTGTAAATGTATAACGGGTTTTAGCACTAATTTCTATGAAAACTATTTATTTTTGCAGAAAAAATAGAAAATATGGAGGGTGTTCCTAAAAATATAAATATGACTTTAAAAGTATGCAATTGCACATAGAACATACAAAACGCATTTAATCCCTTCTTTAGTTATAACTCAACAAAGACAACCGAAAATGAATGCTGAACGTAATATATAGTTCTCAGTAATATTTACCATTATCTTCACATTACAATGAAGGAAGTTCCAAACTTACTTAGTTAAACAGCAACCCTTTGTCACATACGTTGTGTAAAGTTACTTGTTACCACAGAATCTATATTGTGGTACAATTATTTATTGTGTAAATATTATATTAATGTAAACGAAAAGTATTAGCTTTGTAATAAAAACCGAAACTCGATTAAATCTGGACGACATATATTTGCTTCAGCTAGAAAATACAATAGTTTATGATTCAATTAGAAAATATTTTCTTAACAACAACTTTTCCCCCACAACAAATGTCCTCCACACATGTGCACCAAAAAAGAACACTTTTATATTCTTGCGCAAATTGATTTTTCGTGTTTTTGAAAAAATTCCGTTTGTAATTTAGTAAAAATAATCCACGCATTCCCTAGTTGTTATATTATTTAAATTTAATTAATACGGTTTAATCTTGAATAATAAGAGTAGAAAATGGCGACGTTTTATAATCACTTATTACTAAAGTTCTTTGATGTTGTGAATTTCAATTAAAATGCAGAAATAGGCAAGCAAAAATTATGATCAAAGATAACGCGACACCCTTATAAAGTTCTTTACTGAAGTCCGTTAAAATTGAATGCAAAAGTACTTTGAAGAATGTAACGTAAATTACATAGTCTTGTACCAAAAACAGGTATTGCTTGTAGAGCTGGTCCTTTATTTTTTGCATTCTTTTTTTCTTTGTTATTTCGTCAATTGCATAACATAACAACTTTTCATATAAAACAGAAAAGTTCGCAATTGTCTATTTATTTTTCACTCAAGTTTTGTTCGTACAAAACAAAGCTTTATTAAACTTAGCGTCGTATAAACAAATGCTTATAATACACCCCAACTGCTTAATTAAAAATTAACAGACTCGCACTGTCACCTTTGTTAAAATGAATATTTAGCAGTTGTAAGCTGGGGAAGGAGTTTCTGGAATTTTTTAAGTTGTTATTAATTAACAACGTGCAAGTCTAAATTAGTTTTAGCAGACTAAGAGGAGCTTTACAAGTAAGATGTTCACTACTTAATTACATCTGTACAAGTCGTTTATGTTTGCAAATCCTTTAACAAATTAAACATACTATGAATTTGTCTGAGGTTTCTTGAGATTCGTGAAGTTTCAAATGTATGTAGTCTATAACTAATAAAATACAACAACCAATTGCTGCCGCGAACTGATTTAGTTTTTTGATTAGATTTAATCATATAATTAAAAAGTGAAATTTACTGAGAAAGGTCTTACCTTTTTAGTAACATAAGTTTTTCAAACAGATTCAAGTGTAATAAAAGCTTTAAGATTCTTGGCACGTAGATGGGCTGAATATACATACTAAGAATCCGAAATTTCACATTTACTTCCAATATAATTTATTGGTTTAAAATGTACCTTATTTTGGTTAAAAGACGTCAATAAAAAAGATTTGTAGTTAAATTTTGTCACACTCAAAAATTTATTACGTTCGTATCGACATTTTTATTTATTTTTTGTTTGTAAAAACATCCTTCTAGTAATTATTTATAGTTTTTGATTTCTACGATCGAATTTTTTATAAAAAATATTACATAGACATTTAAGAATGGAAATTATTATGATTTCTTAAAAATCATTTGTTTTCAAGCATTCTAATACGTTGCCTTCTTTATTTAAAGAAAAATATACAGTGTGATCATATGGAATTTTTTTTATTAAGAGATTTATTTGTAATTTTACCTTATCATTGTTACGGTTTATTTGTAACCAAACTAAAATAAATATATAGCTGTGCTAGATGACCTACCAGCAGCTCTTCTTAGTTGGGGGTGGTCGTGGGTTGATTAAGAATCGTTCTAAATGAAGGCCTTTACACTGCTTGAAAAATGTATAAAGCGCCACCTAGGATTACGTATAAGAAACATCTAGAGCCACTAGGAACTCGTAGAAACAGAAACAAACCGTACGTGAATAGAAATATGTATATTATTATAGCGACTAGAATTCAATTAACCCACAGAGAAACACATAGACACGACAATAGAAAATATCAATTAGAATGAATAGCACATATAGTTATCAAATAATAATAATTCACGAGAGAGAGAGTTAAAACACGAATACAAATTCGAGGCACAAACGCCCCGAATAGGTTAGCGTATTTGACAGTCGATAACACCGATGAATCCCTGCAAGTGATTCACGCGACAAATACTGTTCGAAATGTATCTAAAAACAATTACGGAGGGTACCGGACCTTGGCCAATTATTCAAATAGATTAAAAGCGCACAAAAATTGATCAGATACTTTGAAAGATCTTTCGAGTTTACAAAGTTATTTATAAGCGCCCAAAAAGGTACGTTGTTAAACTCACGACCACGGTACGTATACATAAGACGCGACAAAATTCATGAATAGCATGCCTAAAAAATTAACTTAGCTCGTGTAACTAGGAAGTCTTCAGTGTTTGACAGTTAATTGGCAGAGATAACAGCTCCCGTATCCAAATCTAGTATTTGATTATCCAACAAAGAAAAAGGAAGAGCCAAAATGGACTCCGTTGATAACGGTTGCTGAGCTGCTCACCAAGGACTAGATAAACAGCATTATCTTGAGTGGTGACCTTGAACCGACGATGCTTCAAGGTAGGTTGAAATTCCAATAGTGGTATGATATCAGATTTACGTCGATATTTTATAATTTTCGGATGATTATCCTTGCCAGCATAACCATAATTAAATATCCATTGACTAATTAAAACGGAGTACCTCTGCAATAACCAGAAAAATAAGCCAAATGGTAAAACCCACAAATAAAAGGTGCCCGCAATTAATAGAATCCGTAAGAGCAAATATTTGATTAAAACAAAGGAAAGTAAAAAAAAAGGTACTTACAACGGAACCGTAACCGAAGACTTATTTTCTAATTAGAATGGGATGATTTTACTTCAATTGATATTACAAAGCACATGTCCAATTTTTCAATTTCCAGACAGCACCTTCCATGTACATCTTTTCGCAACCGTAATTCGGAAATGAAGTGTAACTTTTGCGAAAGAACGAGGACAAACCAACGGCAACTCCAAACAACCAAAATCCCCAAAAGACTGTTCAATACAAGAATGCATATTCAAACGCATTAGGGCAAACACGGCTGCCTATAATGTAGAGAGAAATTGGCCTATAAATCAATTATTTGCGAAATAATTCCGTCACATCATTAATTTGTGCTTCAATCAAAATAGTAGTCACGTTATCTCTCAAATTTTATTTTTATTCCGAAAAATCAAAAAGTCAAATTATTTCTTAAAATACCGAAAAAAAGATTACAATGGATAGACCATATCATACAATTTTTCTTCTACCAAACCCCCAGTTTCATCCAAAATTAGAAATGAAGGATTAGGTTCTCGACAAATTAAAAATTATCTCCTGGAAATAGCAATCAAACAACATTCATGCACCTGTTATTTACCATCGTCGCGTGGATAATAATCATTGGAAACAAAAAAGTCAATAAATATAGAAGGTGATCAGTACTTAATGATCAGCAAGCAAATCATCTTGTTCCTGAAAATCCCTACTTTGGTTTTAGGACCTGGTCATCAAGACCCTCCTAGACACTAAGAAAAAAAGTAGATCTTAAGGCAAACCAATCGTGACGGTAGAAATTTGATTTTGATAATAAATGAATTTGAACTGTTTTGCCAAATTTGTCAAATCGTTTTTGAAATTCATAATTGATGTGTTTTATATCATTTTTATCTTCTCGCCACCATGTTTTCCAGGTAGTACTTTCGTTATTTCCTTTCCCCTTTTTTATTTTGGTTGAGGAATTTTATGAGTGTATTGAATTTTTGATTTTGTAGACTTTCTTTTTTCCTCAGTTACTGACAACTCTCTGGCCAAAGCTGTACGTGGGAGAAGGCTCCTTAAAACGTCTTCTTGTGTTGAGTTTTGCTTATTGATTTGCTTCCTCGTTGTCTGTTATTTTCTCATGTCCTGGCATCCAGTCATCCTTAACTTTATTCTTGTCTGCCAGCTGATTTAGGGATTTATGGCAATTTGTTGACTTCAGGCAAAGCTGTAATGTCACTTGAGTGTCCGACATGATGGTTTGCTTCTTGGTAATCAGGCGTGTATGTTCCTCTGCTATGAAAATGGTGGTATTAACACCGATGGTATGCTTGTGTCGGTCTCCAAAAGATCAGTATAAATCTGTCCGTGTGGTAACAAAACCGTGTGCAATTGTGGATTGGTTCGTCTTGGCAAAGTATTTGCTTTAGGGTTAGGATTCCAACTAAAACGAGCCACCCCTAATGATTCCTTCATAGATTTTCCATTTTTTTTTGCCACTTAATGATGATGTGTTTTATCCTTTTAACTTTTTCACCACCTTGTTTCCCAGGTTAGTACCTGCGTTACTTCCTTCGCCCTTTTTTATTTGGGTTGAGGAATTTTTTGAGTGTACTGTATTTTTGATTTTGTAGACTTTTTTTCCCCAGATACTGATAACTTCTGACCAAAGTTGTCCGTGGGAGAAGGCTCCTTAAAACGTCTTTTTGGGTCGAGTGTGGCTTATTGATCTGCTTTATCGTTGTCATTTATTCTCTCATGCCTAGGCATCCATCAGCATCAACTTCATTCTTGTCCGCCAACTGATTTAGGGATTTATGGTAATTTTTGATGTTCTTCTGCTAGGAAGATGGTGGTATTAACACCGATTGTATCGTTGTGTCAGTGCCTTCCAAACATTTATCCCTACTTGGGAAGCAAACATTATATTTTGGTCGCAATTAATTTTTGTGTTCACGTGGTCTCTCACTGCTGTCATATCCAATAAACGGGTTTTCAGTAAGATTTCCAGATGGCTTTTGTAGTTACTTTCTTTAAAATGAAATTCATCGAGAAATTTTAGTGCCTGCTTGATTATATCCTTTCGATTCTACCCTAGGGACTTAAACCATCGCGTCGGTGGGTTTGCTGTCATGGCATCTATGGTGCTCAGACATGCCAGCTTTGCTCATTTTCCAGTTTTTCTTTTAAATACTTTTGAGATTACGTAGAGGAGAGCATGCTTGTAGGTTTTTATGACTTTTATGGTTGTTTTGGCAAGTGATTTTTTATTTGTCAATTTTTGGTCAAGAATCACGGGCAGATATTTTCTTCTCAATGGTGATTTTATTTGGTTTCTCCCTCAGGTCTTTTTCAAGAGATATGGATATGGATATTTGATATGTTATCGACAATGTTTTGTTGTGCATACCGCATGTGTGGGGCTACCAACCCTGGCGGTAATAAAGTTCGTAATGAGGTTGTTCATCCTTCTTTTACTGAGTGAATAACAATATTAAACCTTATTAATTTGTTTATTGGTATAGTAGATTATTTTTCATTTGTATATTGTGATGTAAGTGTAATGTATGGTTCTCTAAAAGATCAGTATTAACCTGTCAGTGTTGAAACGAAACCGCGTGCAATTGTGGATTGGTTGTTTTTGGCAAAGTATTTGCTTCAAGGTTTATAATTCCAACTAAAACGATCCACACTAATGATTCCTTCACTATTTTGATTTGAAAAAAATCCAAAAACATGTTACGGTTTATTTGTAAACAAACTCCAAAAAAAATATAGCAATGCTAGAAGGTCTGGTCGGCAGCTCCTCTTAGTCGGATGTGGTCGTGGGCTTATTGAGAATCGTTCGAAATAAAGGCTTTTACACTACACGAAGAATTTATAAGGCGCCACCTAGGATTACGTATAAGAAATATCTAGAGCCACTAGGAACTTGTAGACACAGGAACAAACCGTGCGGGAATAGAAATATGTACAGGGTGTTTTAGAACTATGGGATCAAACTTTTAGGGGTTATTCAGTGCAACAGTAGAAAAAATTTGAGTAGAGGGACCCATGTCTGAAAAAGTGTCACTACGGCACTACGGCCCTAAGCCGCGTTAAAATTTAGAAAGACGATGAATTGCTTAAATGCATTTAATTTTTGCCTTTTGTACATGATATCATCACAACAATTGTTCAAAATGTCTTCTTCCAACCTGAATACGCCGATTTAGACGTCGCACATGATTTCGGCGGCTTTTACAAAAACATTGATAGTCGTTTTGAATTATTTCAGATGTGGCTGTAATTTGTCTAATTAAGTCTTACTCTGTTTCTACTGGAGATTCGTAGACCAAAAACTTTACATGTCCCCACAGGAAAAAATCTAGCGGCGTTAAATCGGGTGACTTAGTAGGCCAATAAACTGCTCCACCTCTGGCAATCCAAAGGTGTCCAAACGTTGTATCATGCTGAAACCACATTAGCTGTCGAATGTTTATTGGAACATTTTCAAGAAGTTCTGGAAGAACTTCCTCCAAGAAACGACGGTAAATAGGTCCTCTTAACCGTTCATTGTTTTTCTAAATTTTAACGCGTTTTAGGGCCGTAGTGCCGTAGTGACACTTTTCCGGACATGGGTCCCTCTACTCAAATGATTTCTACTGTTGCACTGAATAACCCCTAGAAGTTTGATTCCATAGTTCTGAAATACCCTGTATATTATTATAGCGACTAGAGTTTAATTAACACACATAGAAACAATAGACACAACAATAGATAAGTCATTTAGAATTAATAGCAAAATATAGTTATAAATTAATAATTAACGAGAGCGAATTAAGGTACGAATAATAATTCGAGGCACAAATGCCCCAAATAGGTTAGCGTATTATACACCTTTGACAGTCGTAGCACGGATTTTTCCATGCAAGCGATTCATCGAGTTCACGTGGCAAATATTGTTTGGAATGTACTTAACAACAATTACCGGGAGTACTGGACCTTGGCCAATTATTTAAATAGGTTAAATGCGCACAAAATTAATCAGGTACTTGGAAAGATCTTTCTAGTTTACAAAATTATCGATACAGCGCCAAAAAGGTAAATGGCTAAACTCACGGCCGCGGTACGTATACATAGAACGCGACAAAATTTATGAATGACATATACAAAGCTTGTATAAATAGGAAGTCTTCGGTGTTCGACAGTTAATCGGCAGATGATACAGCTTTTGTATCCAAATCTAATATTTTATTATCCAATAAAGTAAAGAACAGTTGTTGGACTGCTCACAAAGAACCAGATAACAGGCTTATCTTGGGTGGTGTCCTTGACCAGAGGCGGTTTCAAGGTAGGTTGAAATTCCAACGTTGGTGATAATAACAGACCCACTTTGATATTATATAATTTTCGGATTATTATTCTTGCCAGCATAACTAGAATTAGAGATCCATTGATTAATTAAAACGGAGTACGTCTGCAGTGACCAGAGGAAGAACCCAAAGAGGGAAATCAACAAAAAAGAAAAGGTCCCTGCAATCGATAGAACCCGTGATAGCAAATATTTTATTAAAACAAAAGAAAGTAAAAAAAAGGTACCTACTTACACAGGAACAGTAGTCGAAGACTTATTCCTTAATTTGAATGGGATGATTTTACTTTAATCGATATTACAAAGCACATGTCTATTTGATTAATTTTTAGACAATATTTTCCATGTACACCTTTTCACGACAGTCAGTAAATAGGAAATGAGATATAACTTTTGCGCTCAAATGCAGATAAATTATGGGAACTGGCAATTTCAAATAATTAAAATCCCACCAGTTTCTTTTTTGCATTTTGAGATATTTTGTTTTTGTCGACAGTAATATTTTATTAACAGTTTTACTGTTGGTTTGAATTAAGCATTCCTCTGTATGTAACTAAGATTGTTATCAAAAATTGCTTATTCGCTTCATGAACGAATCAAAATGGTAGGACCAAAAATTGTGGCAGAGCTGATGTTAGCATCTCCGAAAACAATGTAAGGCACAACTACATTCAATTTTTATGGACAATGCACAGTTTAAACACGTGGAGACTCACTTCTTAAACATAAATTCCACCTGTGCAAAATTAAATTGTTACATAAATTAAATGAAGACGATTTTGATAGTCGTATGGAATTTTGTGAAATTTTGAGTAAACGTATTAGCCAAAATCAAAATTTATTGTACAATATTTGTTTTTATGACCATAGTACATTTTCATTGAATGGAGAAGTAAATGTCATATGTGCCGCATTTGGAGTGACACGAATCCACATGCCATGCGAGAAAATTCCTAGAAACTAAACGTTTGCGATGTAATTTTAGGTAACCATATTGTGGGGCTTTTAATACAATGAAATTTAAACGGACGGATGTATTTGACTATACTGGAAAATCAAACAGAACCTCTCATTAATCGAACAAGATCCAATCAAAATAAACTTGTTTTTCAAGAAGACATTATGCAGCTAAAATTTACCACTTTTTAAATAATCGCTTTCCAAATAACTGGATGGGTAGAGGAAGTCCTATAGAATGACCAGGTAGGTCACCTCAATTTTATTGTGGGGATATGTATATCAGAAGGTGTATGAAATAAAGGACTCAAGGAAAGAATAAAGAACAAACTGCCGCCAGATCACTCCTGAAGTCTTTCAAAATGTAAGAAGAGTTGTAAAAGTTCGGTTGTACTATTGCATGGGAGTTGATGGAAGACATTTTGAATTTAATTGGTTCTTAAATTTTTGAAAAAAATTGCTAAGAAAAATGTTTTTCTGGAAAATTGACATTAAAAGATGTTCCCTAAAAATTAAAATGCATTGTTTTTTGATTTTGCTCAAAACAAAAGGGAATTATTCGGAGTGGGTCGTTTTAGTTGGAATGCACTGTATAAACAAAATATGTATCTTTTAGAAACGGATGTTAATTTATTTAGAAAAATGTTAACAAGTCAAAAGTTTTTTTCTGTAGTTGTAAAAAAGCGTGTTATGAATAAAATTTGAAGTTTAATGTAAAAATGCATTAAAATTACTCGTTAAAAAATAGTTCATCACTTATATTCAATTTATTCTGTTTATACATTTTTTTCTGAAAGATTCTAAACTTTTCTTGTTTACAATATAATATGTCGAAACGTACTTTGTTACATAATCTATGTAATAAAACCTCCTCGTGTTGCAATAAAAATAACCGGGTACCGTAAAACACCTGATTAAAGTATTTTCGACGTAAAAGATAGAGAGTTGGGTTTATTTGTGGAATATATTAAGTATTCTAATGTAGTTTGCTTTTTATTAGATACATAAATACAGTTCGTAAATTTTACCATGATAACGTGAACTACAAATTTCTTTATCGAATCATTTCCTTCCATAACTTTAAAAAGATTCTACAGAAAGTCACAAATCTTTACGAACCTCAGAAAATGCGTGTGCTAATATTTAAATAGTTTATGAACATTAACTAAGTACCGTTAGAGATAAAAACTCATGCAAATTTAATTACATTTTGAATTAAAGATACTATCGTCTTAATAAGACAACTTTGCCGTTGCTTATATTTTTTAATGCAGAAACTTTCGTTTAACTACCGAGCGTTTATCACAAACAGGACTTTCTTAACTTTAGAATAAATTATTTATTTTGCTAACTTACGTTCGCACAATTGTTTAATGATAAGAACTTAGTTTGGAATCATTCCATTTAATGAATGCCTGATGCAATTTGTTTCAATAAATTTTGTTTAAGAAGATAAAATAAATTACCGATCATGAGATGTGGTGTAAACTTGAAAACAAATTTTTTGTTAAAGAATTGTTGACAAAATCTTGGCAATCTTCCATTCTTGCAACAGTTTCATTCTTTCGTAAGTTGAGGTCGATTGCAATTATCTGTTTAATATCAATACATTGTGTTGTCGTTTAGAACAAACAAATGTGTAAGTATTGTACTGTTATATGCAGTTTGTAACTGTTTATACACAGGTAAGTAATATTTATACAAGAAAAATGATTAAACCATATAAATCCGAATTCTTTTGCAACGATAATGATTCCGACTTACGGCCGAATGAGGCACCATAATCACATACTGAACAACTTACACGCTTAAATAGTAATACAAATGATTGAAGGTAAATGAAAAATAATTTATTTAATAGCAGGATTCAAGCTATATCTTAATTCAATGGAATGCAAAAGGCGTGGGAAACTTACTAGAGCGCGGTCAACAAAATGCTGCCATTAATAAACAAACTAATTTACGCAGTTTTTGAATTTAATGAAATAAATATGCCGATGGCATACCTTGAATTATCAATCAACTAAAGCTCGAGGAGAAACTTTTTATAGGAATTGACAGTAAGCTTAATGTTCATTAGGTGAAGTTAATGTCCTATACAGAATAACAACGTAATTTCTCAACGACATCAAACTTGACAAGCGGGTTCTAATATAATGGTTTGAATATAAACAAGGTTCCCAAAACTCAATTCATACTAGGCGAGATGAAACGGCCCGGTTTGCTGCACAAACTCGCATGGAAATAATCCTTCAGTACTCATAAATCAAAACTAACTAACTTGAGGTGTACTCAACGAGTGTGATCTAAAAGACTCGTAAATTATATTCCAAATAAGGGGGTTGACTTTTGTTAGTACATTTAATACCTTCATTCGACTGCAAAACCAAATTTTCACACACACGCGACGGATTTGAAGCTTAAGAACTAGAACCGTAATAGATTTCTCGCTGTTAGACAAAATGACGCGATTTCTCTTACTTTATCTCTCTGTCGTACTTTTATCTACACCTTTCAACACAAAGGAAACGTTGACTATCATGTAACAATTTTGATAAGGAAACTGTGTGCCAGTGGAAATGGGCTATGAAATTACCGACCGGACGTGGTTACTAAAAGATTACAAACTAATTTTTGAATTAAATAATAAAAACAATAGCGCCCACCTAAGAAGCTGACAACAATAATCGGAATCAGAAGAAAAGGCAAGAAGAATAAAATGGAATAAAGAGATGAGAATAAATGAGAAGTCGTTGAGGGAGGGAGAAAGTTTAGGACATTGAAAAAATACTAGATATCCCAGAAAGAAGATTAGATAAGATTGGAATGGGGAAAAGAAAAACGAATTAAGTGATAAAGTGACTGAACATAAATGGAAAAAGTGGAAGATGGGAGTGAAAAGAGAGAATAGGTAATTGACTATGTCATAGTGAATTGTGGAAGTCTGGTGACTATAAATAAAATTTGAACCATCAACCAATAAAGTGTAAGAGAAAGAAAAAAGAAGAAGAGAGCACGGTCAGTGAAGTAAAGGTGGAAGGATGTCAAGAAATGTAAGAATAGGTAGAAAAGGATTGCAAGGAGAATGTAAGAGTCAATAGAAGTATTAAAAAACCTATGACTATTTGATCGGAGGAAGAGAAAAAATACAAAGAGAACAAAAACGATGTTTTAAATAAGAGAAAAGCAAAAAAGGGGGAGTACTGGTGTTAAAGAAGCCGTTAAATTAGAAAAAGGGACGGAAAATGCTAAGAGGAAGTGTTGAAAAAAGTGAATAGATTTAGAAAATAAATTAAACAGACTACATTACGAAAAAAGGAAGATATAAGAATACGCCTACTGTAACGGGCAAATTTGTTTTAGTACCTTTTGATTTAATTAAATTATAGTAAAATGTTTGGAGTTACTGGTTCAGTGAAATTCTGGACTTGATTCTTGAAAGAGTAACAGTAGTAGCTTTGCTAGGATCTTACACCTAATAGTGGTAGAAAAGACACCCGAATTAGCCATTCAAAATACCAGAATGTCGTATGGTATCATAAAAATATGGATGATTCCGCGAGGATTACAACTAGTTCCTTAAAAGACGCAAACCTTGTTTTTGACAGGGACTTGACTTTTCCTTGACTATGCGACGATGACACTACAAGATTCCACAAAACCCCTGGGGATACTTACGGACAAATCCTTGAACTATTTTAAACATATTCAATATGTTACAACTAAAGAAAACCACATCAACTATCTTACGATTGATGAAAAATAGATGTGGACCGAAATTTAGTAAACGAATAGTAATCGCACATGCAGTAATATCCATAATTATGTACGGGGCTGAGGTATGGTGGCGTGCTATCAAATACGGAAATGTACCTAAGCTTCTAGAACATACGCTGAGATTGTCCAGCATAGGGATAACTTCTGCCTATCGAAATGTACAAGGACAAGACATAGAGGTCACAGCAGGGGTGATACCATTGAACATCTTAGCAAAAAATTACAACTGTATATACTTCTCTTTGATTCACACCGTTTATTTATATCTATGGAATGCATTGTATTTAATTTTGTCGAGTTGCGCAAGTGCAAGTCGCAAGGAGTTTGTGAACCCCGAAAGACGCTAGATTACTGATTCTCACGGAGATCGTGATGCGCCTTTAGCGTATTTATATTCATTAAAAGGCCCAGAAATTAATTTGGTAAGCTTATTTTCCTTATATCACTCATGCCAGTTTTTGAGGATATAAACAAAGAATTCAAGTAAGAAGGTAATTATCGAATTATCTATCTACCATCGAAATCAATACGGTGCACTCTAGGAAGTCAACTCACCCACCGAACTACGCTGAATTGAATTATCTTTTGTTTGCTAAGTACAACATTTTTAATTTCTACGTTTAAATATTATTAGTGTAAGTACTTCTTTTTACCTAAATTGTTTTAAGAGTTTTCTTTTAATAATGTGATGCGTGCTACCTTTTATTCAAAATTTATTTAAAAATTAAATTAATATTGAATGTGTAGGAAATGGATCCAGTTCCTATTCAAATTTATGACCAAATATTTAATTTTACAATTCACTAATTTACTTTTTATAAAAACTATTCACTATTCATTTATGATTGAACTTTTGAACTTTTGTTGTGTAATAAATTTTGTTCTCTAATTATATGTGTTTCGAAATTATCAATTTATCGTTGGTTTTTTTACATTCTGGTCAATAAATTATAATGTAATGGCATCCCAAAACGAGAAATGGTCGTATCGGGATAATGTTTGTTGTAAATGCTAGAAATTACTTTGTCTTTAATAAAGTTCGCTCACGAAAAAGCGTCAGGAGGACTGAAAAAAAGATAAGAGCCGAAAAAAAAACCTTTGTTTAAGTCGTTTTGTTGACTTTGAAGAAGAGAAATAACTTTTTTTCCGTTAAACTCCCAGTTTTTTGTCATATAATATTGTTGAAAATATAACTCAAAGCAAATCCAAAGACACCAAGTTTATAACTGCCATAATTAGAAAAAAAAACACCAAATCCAAGATGGCGAAGAAAAAGGATGCGCAAACTTAAGGTTAAACTAACCGCAGAAAACTCTTTGGAATGCAGGGTAAAAGAAAAAATGTACACAAAAATAGTGGTCACCCCCTAGAAACATTTTCTAAATGCACTGGACTAATAATTTTTCATTTTTGATATTTTATTCGTTTACGAAATTAAGAAAATTCTCATAAAATTGTTTGATTGGGTTTAATGAGATTGTGTTGTTTGGGGGGAATTTGTAACGTGCACAATTTAAAGTGCTACATTATGAAAAACTAGGAAATTCATTGAACTAATGCAAATTCTTAATTTAACTACCTATTCCAGAGAACTCTAACTTGTTATATTTTTACTTGCATTGAATTTATATTTTTAAGTTAGATTTTAAATTCTGATGTTACAATTTTTGCGTTCTTAGTGGTTGTTTACAACCATTATTTGTGCGAATTGAATGATTTTAAAGCTAAATGAATAGTTATTTATTTTTATGAAATACGACTATATAAAACAATTTCTCTTTTAATTACTATTCTTTTGTTTTCTCGACAACTTTACAACTTAATTGTTCATTGTCGATTATTAAAACGCAAAACCTTTTAGAAACAAAAACGCTTTTTTGAGAAAAATATGAAACACAAAGGGTTCTAAGTGAAAATGTATGTAGCATCACATTTTTGTGTAATAACCGCCCTTAAAAAATTTTTAAGACGTTAGTAACACACACAAGTACCAAAATATTAACATTTTAACGCGTTCAAAGTTTCCAAATGCTCGTTACACCTCACTAAACTTTCCCATAAATCGGGATATAGTGTAATTGAACTTCAAGAATTGTCGTCTGCCATGCCCGAAGCTGTTTAGTTGTAACTTCAAAACTTAATTCACCAACTAAAGATAGATAAAATATCCGCAAAGTTTTAATTTATTTATTGTTTAGATTTAGTTTTAACGAAAAGCTTAGCGTCAAGTACGTAATTTCCTTTAAGATACTACCTTAAGATTCTAAAATATATATTTAGATAATTAGTCGACAGTAGGAAATTGAGCTTACGCTTCCTTCCCCAAAGTAAATTTTCACTTGATTACATTCGAGAAGTATTTGAAAATATTAAATTGGTTTCATAATGTAAGTATATATTAACTTCGGTTGTAGTTACAGTTGCTGATTGATTTTTGTGTATTTAATCAAAACGATCGACTTATACCAAATCAATTTAACTTTAGCTTTGAAATTGTGCACCTAAATTAATTTTTTTATTGCAAATAAAAATTTGAACTTTAACATGTTCTATTTTCAATTTTAAGTTTCAGTTTGAAACTTGTGGTTGAACTTTGCCCCTTTGATAAGTTCAAAACTGTATCCCTTGCGGTTTATTTGCAAAACCGTTTTTGTTTTGGTTTGGTTTTTTTCATCGTGCAGAATTATTTAATATAGTTAACTTTAAGTGTATTCAAAATACAGAAAAAAACACCATCGGAGAGATCGTGAATCGGTTTATCTAAAAACTTCACAAAACTCTGGACCAGTAGATAGATATTTAACCCAATTTCGTCAAAGTATTTCCACGCAAATTCAGCAAGGACTGACATCGATATGCAGCTCCTAAGGGACCGAGAATACAATTCCTCCACACTTAGAATTCAAAATTGTCTGAGTTAAGTTAAAATAAATGGATGAAATGTTATTAATCATTAAATTTCAAACTCGTCAAGTAGAAAAATGCGAACAAAATAGAATTTCATATTTTAGCGGTTAATTTTTATAGTATTTTGTATCGCTAGGGTAAAAAGTAATTGTTTTTAAAGCAGTCGGTAAAATATAGAACTTGTCACAACACGTGTAACCAATTTTTGATCAATCTGCTGTCTTGTAGTGTATACGTGTTATAGTTAGACTTACAATTTAATAGAAAAACACCTTTATTTATAAGCAATATTATTGTTAAGTGAGTAATAAATTTGTGTTAATGTGTGCGCATATAATGTCTGGGCCAGTGGAAATTAAAAAACTTAGAGTCATGGGATAAAAAAGTTACGATTTTATTTTAGGAATATGGGACGTGTGCCGAGAGCAATATAAAACGTGTGTCGCGAGTAATATGTTACGACGAAAGTCGTATTTGGCGCACATTTTGCTAATTTTCTATTGGTTCAAAATAAAATTTGAGTAAGATTCCTAGACGAACTTCTTCCGCACGGGTGGTTTAGCGTGCATCTTAAAATTAAAATTTACACAAATCATTTATGTGTGTTACAAGATTTCTAATAAAAATTATTGGTTAAGTTTAAATCCGGCTAAATTCATCGTGAGTACACATTGCTTTTCTTTTTCTGTTTGTATTAATTTTAATTTCCACGTGAAATTCTTTTAGCACGTTGTTTGACCTTATGATTTCGGTGTGTGTTATACCTGGATAACTCCTGAGGGTACTGTAGTGGCTGATTAAAACTTTCCTTGTCAATTAAAGACCACACTACGGTTTCGCATTAGATAAGCTGCAGGCAACCGGTGGATACCACGTCTGACAGGGTTGGTTATGCTTCATAACTTCATCGAGGGAGCCTATCGTCTTCCGTTTTTCTTCGCACACCTCCCCTAATAGGAATATTTGGGTTACCTAACTTCCCGAATTGTCGATTATTTAAGTAACTTATTCATTGTTTCTGCGTATGAAGCTTATGTACATACGACATGAAACGGCTTGATCTTTAGTTCTTAAGTAAATTATTATTCGGTGATACTCTCCATAACCGAACGTTTTTAACCAGCTCAATACGGGCTTGGGCTCTTTACTTAGAGGGGTTGACGCGAAAACAAAAGGCCTTTTGAGTTTGCGGGAGGTACTTACCCCTTATAATCTTAGTTCAAGTCAGTGTCGTTGCATATTCGTTTAGATAATTCGCCGTGTGTAAGTGATATGTATACGCAGAGTCTTCCTATTAGCTAATCCTCAATTGGAACGTTAACATTAATTTTTGTATAACTAAAGCTTACCTGTGAATCCGGCACATTAATTGCGACTTTTTTTTCTACGTGATTGCGAACTCTCTACTTCATTCACCTATACTATAAGATTTGTTTGTTGTTTTATTGAATTGTCTGTGTTTCTCTTAGGACTAGTTGTTGTGTTTGATCTAGCGTATTAGGTTTTAAGTAAAACCTGTTGATCTCCTGTTGGTCGGTTTCATTTTTTTCTTTTACCCAGCAGGTGGAGCTTTGTTAGACAGCAGTTTAATTTTTTAGAATTCTTTAAGGACCCCCCACTCTACGACGAAGCCGGACGCTGGTGCTCTAACTATTATAAATACCTCATTCTCCACGAACCTAGTGCGCTACATTGATCCGTATTTCCTTTGGTTGCTTCTTTTTTAGATTGTTCCTCAAGAGCCGTCGTTAGTTGTAAACCGCAACCGTTACAAACTTAAGAAACGGGGATTAAGCCAATCCGAAAAAAAAATGTAATTTTATTGAAAAATAAAAAATTTGCATGATATTACAGATGAACTTCAGAATCTTATGAAAACACCCGTTCAAAAAATAACAAAAATGGATCTCCTTTCAAATTTTAAATATAAATAAACTAGAAAACGTGATTAATATTTTAAACAACAAAGTCAAATACTTACTTAAAGAAAACAAAAAATAAAAAAATAGTAAATTATAAATCAACAATAACAAAACTCGCAAACTAAAAGCATTCATCTAAATTGGAAAATAAAGATACGAAATTTAAAAACACCAATGAAGCAAATATCGTTTTATGGCAAAAATCGTCTTCTGTGACTACTAAAGTTAACAAATAAGTTTTAATCTTAGCGAACAATCATGGAAGAGAATGTGCGAATATGATAAATTTAAAACTCAAGGTAAACAAATACAAATACATTCTATACTTAAACCAAATGCTCTATCCGAAGATGTGGTAAGCGATATCCAACATCTGTGTTCACATTATGAGAAGAAAGATTTTGTTTTTGTAATTGCAGGAACGAATGACGTAATTAAAATTTATTATTTGGTATTTTGTGCTTTCCTTTACAGCCTGTTTTTCCTTGCAAGTCATAGCCAATAATCTTCTACTCTTCTTCTCTCCCTTCTTTTGAGGCTTTCTCCGATCGATCATCAAAACGTACTTGGTCTACCAAGAAATGACTGCAAATTTTACCAGGGCAACAGTCAGAGCAGCTCAAGGAATTAAAGTTGACGTTGGGTGAATCCTTTCTTGACCAAGTATACTGCTGAACTTTCATTGTACCAACAAACGTTTTACATTGATCCGGCAAAACAGCATCAAAATTTTCTATTTCTTAATTTGTTACAACGTTGAGGTGTATTTTTTTCACACGATTTTCGAGACTTGAACTGAGAGTTCCGAAATCTGGAATATCTTGACCGTATTTGATTTGATTTTCTGCCATTTTTTTCAAGCTTCTTCCAATGCCATCAGCAGGGTCTTTTCCATGTCCTGCCTCACTAAAATTGTAAGTCAAACTGTTGAAAAATGTATAGCGTTGAGGCAAATATTGGGTGATGAGATTTTGATACTGAGTGGTTGATCCGTCGCTCCTGAAATAAATTGTTTTCACTTTGAGAAGTCGAGGCAAATAATAATCCAAAATTTTCTTGACATGGGCTAAAATGGCTGCCGGATCGTGTCTGAGTGATTGAGATAGAGTTGCAAATCTTTGTCAATAATCTGAAGTATAAAACATCTGTGTGTGAAGAGTGCACTGAGTTCTGCTAACTCCAAAATGAACGGACTGAACTTCAGTACCATATTTACAAGAATAATTTTCGCTGAAGTCAATGAGAAGAGCAATCTAATAATCCGATAAATTGTCTGTTAAATTTTGAAAGAATGTTGTTAGCGCGATCCTGAACTCATGAGCCATGAGATTCTCAAAACTTGTGGTGAAAGATTCGGTCGCTTCTTTCACGGTACATGGATTTTTTTCCATTTTCGTTATCGATACAATGATTGGTTTTTTCGTTTTTTCATTTGTCCGATGTTCTTGACATGTTTTCCATTTCATGTAAAACATTTCTTCGTGAGGTCCATTTATGTCAAAGTGGAAAGAAAGAAACTGATTTATTTTTACACTTTTCGCAATTTTTGGAGAAGCATTTCTATGTTCACATACGACCTTACGCATCAGTCTTTCGACGGTGTTTTCTTCAATTACTTTCATTTTGTAAAGGACATCAGCAAGAAAAAATGTTCGTGAGTGAAACAAGCGCAAGTGTCTCTATCTGTTACTTTTGGTGCGACGCAGTTCAATGGACAAAACTTTGCGAACGTTAAATGAGACACAGTAAAAGAATTTTTGACACAAAACTTGACATGCAAATCCATGATACTCGCATTCATGATACGTACACTATTTTGCTGGATTTTTTTGCAGGGTTGATTCGGCTGTTATCATTATAAAACTTTTTGATCGTTTCTTTGATGTACTTGTTTCACAATTTTTCCACTCAAAACTATTTCTAAAATTTGTTTAACTTTGCAACTGTATTACTATATGTAGCTCGAAGTTGTCGGGCCAGAACTTCACCTGACACCAACTTTTCTTTGATATCTTTTAGTATTTTTCTTCCTTCAGTGATTTTTTACTGCTAATTCAGGAGAATAGGGGCATTGTACTGGTTTTTTGGCGTTCCAATCTTTTTTGCAACTTATCGACATTTTTTGGAGTTTCCAGTTTTCTTTCGTAACTTTTATCACAGTTATATAACATATTGCGTTGACATTTCTGATGTCGTAGATATTCGCCCCATTCCTGGATATATAATAATGTTGTGATAATCAATCGTTAGACTACTTAGAAAAGGCTCTTTGCTTTCACGAAAAAAAGGCCACGGTAATCACATTTTTGCTCAAAATTCGTTCCATTGTAAATTTTACATACCTACTTTTAACGCGACTCAAATAAAGTCTTGGGTTAAGTTATGGAAAAAAAGAAAAACATATTAAATTTCACCAAAAAAAAAATAAAACTTGTGACATTGATCCTGATTGCACGTGTGTTTTGTTTTTTCAAAAACAGCATTCTAATCTCTATTTACTTATTATTTAGTGAAAAAAGAAAGAGGTCTCGAAAAAACACTCGACAAAGTTTGAACAGCGTTTGTAATGAGGAAAAAGGAAATATATAAGACAATTTCTTGTGAAACTGTACCTTCTAATATAACTTTTACTTATATGACTGTGCAATACAAAAAATTCTTGTATTCGAATAAAAGTGTTTATCTGAAAATTGTGCTCCTGGACAGGCCACGGTACTGACATTACCAATACAAATGTTCCCTCATTTCAGCCTTTTTTATATTTTATTTTATATTAGATAGAAATTACCACATTAAAAATAATTTTTATAAAAATACGTAATAACTTCTAAAACCGTATGAAATGAGTATAGGTAATGTTTATATCAATCGATCACTAAAAAAAATTTCTGAATCAACCTGTTAAATAATATTTAGTACGTTCTATTTAAAAAAAATCGACTTGTTGCTATTTGAAGTCCGCTTACTTTTGAGAATCAATGGTTGGACGTCCTGAATACACTGAACATATTTTGATCACAGTGTCGAATAAAACTAAGCTTCTGTTATAAGGTAACTAAATATAATTTTTTTTATCTTAATAAAGTTCAAAAATATGAATTTTAAAAAATATCCTACAAACCAATATTTTTTAAAAATTTTACGATATTTCAAAATAGATATTACAAACCTTAATAAAAGTTGTTTAAATTAGGAGCTAAATACAAAAATATTATAAAAAACATATCATTCTATTTAACATAAAGAAGTTGATGTCGACTTCCGGCACAACCGGGAGTGCAATATAGTGAAACTAATTTTACATTTAAAAGATCAGTATGAATAATATATTATCATTGGGTTTGAGTTTTTGTTTTTTTATTTTTTTTTTGTTTTTTTTTTTTTTTTTTTTACAAAGTTTCAAAATTTAAATACGATTAATTTTCCATAAACGTCTAATAGGCCACTTTGTTTGGGACACCCTGTATATTTAACAATTCAAAGTGCTACAAAGATTACTTCTAGTACCGCAACCTGCATTGATAATATTTTAACTAATATGAACTCTTTAAACTTAATGAAAACTGTAAATGTAGAAATAGGATTATCTGATCATAATGCTCAAGTTTTATTTACGAGGATATATTGAAAAATTCTTAGCCTACTATAGAACCAAACAAAATTTCAATGTCAAAATATTTTATTACTCAAAATATTCTCCTCTTAATTGGATACATTTATTACAGAGAACCTGTAACGTCTCTAGACCTTTCAAAAAAAATGTTTCTTCTTGCTTTGCAAACCAGACCTCCACAGCTTCTATTACCTCCTTGTTGGAAGAACATGTACGACCTTTTAAACTTTTTTCAGTTGAGGAAAGAGGTGATAGTCGGACGGAGCCAAATCGGGTGAATAAGGGGGTACTCTAGTAATTCAAACCTTAAATCACAAATTTTTGCATGGCAACATGAGATTTGTGTGCAGGGGCGTTGTCCTGCAAAAACAAAACACCTTTGGATAGCTTTCCGCGTCTTTTCTATTTAATATTTTTCCGTAGAGTGGTCAGTAATGTCGAATAGTAATCTCCAGTTATTGTTCTACCCTTATCCAAAAATCAATCATGATTACTCCATGGCAATCCCAAAAACTGAAGCAAGAACTTTTCCAGCAGATTTTGGACACGAAACTTCTTAGGTCTTGGAGAACCAGAGTGTCGCCATTCCATCGATTGTTGCTTTGTTTCTGGATCGTAGAAATGTACCCAAGTCTCATCCATAGTAACAATTCGGTTTAAGAAGTCTACATCGTTTTCAAATCGAGCACAGATCGAACGCGATGCTTCTACCCTTGCACGCTTTTGGTCAACATTCAAACATTTGGGGATCCATTTTGCAGCAATTTTTCTCATGTCCAAATTGACGTGAACCATATGATGAACGCGTTCGTATGAAATATTCAGTGCTTCAGATATCCGTCTTAGCCCAATTCGACGGTCTGATAAAATCATGTCATGAACTGCATCGATATTTTGGGGACTGACACAGAAACTGGCCTTCCCGATCGGTCATCATCTTCAATGGAAAATTTACCTCTTTTGAAGCTTGCATTCCAATTTTTGACGGTCGCATACGAAGGACATTGATCACCAAGGGTATTAAGCATATCTTCGTAAATCTGCTTACCTCTTAACCCTTTTAAATACAGGTACTTGATGATGGCTCGATACTCCAATTTTTCGATTTTCACAATTTCGGTGGACATCTTTTTCATTTAATTTATTGCGTGACTCTGGTTTACTTTTTTGACGTCAAACTTTACACTGACACTTCTAATAAGTTATTGTTCGTTGCTATGGTAACGCAATATTTTGTTTATGCAAGGAACTGGTCTAGGCTAACTAGATATCAATACATCCTCGTATATCTGGTTTGTTAAAAAGTACCAAAAAACACTGAAGAGTATACATTTATTAGAATATACAATACAATAAACAATACTGCGTTTGCTAATCATTTAAAACTTATAAAATGGAACTTCATACATAGCACAGATATTTCAGTAGCTTTAAAAATGGAAGCGTTCTACAATCAATTAAAAGGCGCTTTCTACACAGCATATCCGCTAAAACGAAAAATGCAATAAAGACCAAGAACTGGATTACACGAGGTATCAAAATTTCTTAAAAAACAAAGAGTGAGTTATTTATGTGCTTAAAAATTTATCTCGATATTATATTACGACAGTATTACATAAGATACAGCAAAGTCTTACGATGTGTTTGTGAGACCGTTAAAAAATGCAAGTACACTACTCTCTTCTTAATTCAAATAATGTCATGAAAACAACGTGGAAAATAATTAATAAAGAAACAAATAAAGTAAATAATAATGCATTTGATAAACGTTCAAGATACAAAATCAAAAATAAAAATTCTATTTATTTTACACCTACAACGCCAAACGAATTAGAATCTATCATTGGTAAATTAAAAAACACTAGTGCTGTGGGTGTAGACGATTACCAATAAATGTAATTAAAGTAAATGCAAAATTACTATGTAATCCGTTATCGGATCTAATTAATGTTGCTTTATAAACGGTTATTTCCCTAAAGAGTTCAAGTCTGCTAAAGTGATTCCAGTACATAAAAAAAAATATTAAAACCTCTGTCATAAATTACAGACCCGTAGCAATATTGCCGGCCCTTTTTAAAATTTTTGAACACGTCTTGCAAGATCAACTTACAATTTTTTTTGAAAAGCATAACTATCTATGCGTGAATCAACACGGTATCTCTAAAAAAAATTTACCTTTACAGCTATAAATAATGTATTAAGTCAAGTATTAGAAAGTATTAACAAAAAAGAATTAGTAGTTAGTTTAAGCTGCGATTTGTCAAAGGCATTTGATTTAGTGGACCTAATAATTCTAATAAAAAAACTGCAATATTACGGAATTAGAGGAAATATGTTATTTTTATTAGAAACTTTTATAACAGGACGGGAACAAGTAGTTCAAATCAGACATAACAATAATAAAGTAACCCAAAGTTATTTTTCTGAATCCAAACATGTGTATCACGGTGCACCTCAAGGATATATTTTAGGACCACTGCTTTTCCTGATTTACGTAAATGATCTTCCTTTTAATACACCTGCTCCAATTACTATGTATGCCGACGATACGAGTATTACCATACAAAATAATTCTGCAAAATGACATCCCTTACGTTGCATTCATTACAATGCTGATTAAATGCAAATCGTTTAGTCATTAATTTTGAGAAAACATCTTTGTTACATTTTCTTACAGCTAAAAACTACGATCACTTTATAGAAGAAATTGGTCGGTATAACATTAACTTCCATATTGTTACATCAGAAAAACTGTTAGGTGTAATAGTAGACAATAAATTTAACTGGTCCGACTAGGTCAAAATTGTAACTTCCAAATTGAATAAAACAATATTTTGTCTACATGTCGGTAGTCAAAGCGTACGTACGCTCTTGCCACGCGGGTTAAAGAAACGCAGTAAATCAAATAACGAATATAATTTAAAAGAAGATAAGACAGGAATAAAATACATAATAGGCAAGTAAACTAGTAAACTAATATTAAAAACTGAATTTGTAGGATAAAAGAAATAAACGTGGAAAAATTTAGTTGACCTAGTTAATTGACTATTATACGTGTACGACGAGGAAGTTTGGTTGCCTATAATTAAGAGAAAATTTATTAATGAATAATAAAAATTATAGGAACAGAATATCTAGTACTGGTTCAATTGAAGAATTTTTGAAGAGAAAAAGAACGGAAAATCAAACAGTAAAACAACCGGAAGAGGAAAGATTATAAGAAATTTTCAAAAAGAGCAAAGTAACACAACGCTCACCAATAAAACAAATTACAACCGGAAATCAAACAAATATGGAAAACGTAATAGCGGCGATTAGAGAGCTCAGAAACGATGTTAAGGAGATGAGAGAAGAATTCAAAAATGAGATTACTAAATTAAGGGAAGAAGTAATAGATATAAAACAAGATATGAAAAATAAAGAAAAACAATGGGATACCGAGAGAAAAATGTTACAGGAGCGAATTTTAGAAATTGAAGAAAGTTTAGAAAAAAAAAGATAGAGAGGCTTGAAAGGATAATATAATTATTAAAAATGTTGAATGAAAAGAAGAAGGACTAAAACAGCAAGTAGAACAAGTTCTGGAAACACACATAGGTATAAAGGTTAGAATAGAAAGAGCATCGCATATAGGGAAAAAAGGGGAAAAGAGTGTAGTGGTGGTAAAGATGGATTCATTTGAAGACAAAATTACGGTACTCAAAAATAAATACAAATTAGGAAGAAAACCGATATTTATTGACAACGATCTAACGAAAAAGGAACAAAAGATTCAGGTGGAAATTAGAGAAAAGGCAAGAGAAGAAAAGTTCTCCTTTAGGTTATAAATGCTTAACGATAAATGGATAAGAATAAGCAACAAATGAAGGGACACTAATACCAAAAAACTAACAGAGAAAAACAAATTGATATTTAAAGCGGAAACAGACACGGCAACGGACAACATTATGCAAAGCAAGAAACGAGAAACTACAATATGGAAAATAGCAACATGGAATATTAATAGTATAAGAGGAAAAGAAATAGAATTAGAGGAAGAATTTGAAGAAATGGGAGTAGATATATTAGGAATAACAGAAACGAAGAGAAAGGGAAAGGGGATAGAAAAATTAAAAATGACAATATATTAATTTACAGTGGAGTAGAAAAGAAACGAGAGCAGCAGCCGGAGTGGGATGTATAATCAAGAAAGATCTAGAAGATCAAATTAAAGATTGGAAAGCGTACAATGAACGTATATTGGCAGTCGAACTTTTGGATGCGGTAACAAAGAGTAGGAAGACGGTGGTGGTAATATACGGACCAAATGAAGACGACAAGAAAGAAAATAAAGACAAATTTTGGAATGATCTAACAGAAATTATAGGACAAGTAAAAGGAAAAATATTCATAATAGGCGACTTCAACAGTAGAGTCGGTAAAAGTGATGAGAAATACAAAGAGATATTAGGAAAATATGGAGAAGCATTTAGAAATAGTAATGGAAGAAGAATGTTAGATTTTTGCATTGTAAATGATTTAATAATAACGAATACATTTTTTGCACACAAAGAAATTCATAAATTTACAAGAGAGATGAGAAGTAGGAATGAAAGATCTTTAATTGACTATATATTAATAGAAAAAAACCCCTCAGGGGCCTGCATGCAGGTACGGGCTTAGCGAACCCGGGCCCCGAGCTCTTCAGCGGGCCAGGGGACCACTGTCGTATCAAATCCCCTTACCTTGATACTACCGTCATTAAGTTAATGGTACGACAGGGCTCTGTCAAGGTGGACGTTTTTACACCCTGTATAGCTGGCAGTAGCTTAAAAATGCAAAATAATGTAATTTACGTGAATAGTAATGCCTCGGATGCGTTAGAGGGTAGGGCTACCTCTAACGCGGGTTGTCAGCCCAATGTTGACGGACACGGCAAGAACATGGACGAATCTTTAGGGGCACCCGCTCCCTCAATTTCGGGTGAAGGTAAGGGTCCTTTTAAAACCCTAAGCGAGCCAAGTAAGGACGGTATTGTTTTTTTTGTTTTTTTTTTTTTTTTTTTTTTGTGTTTTTTTTTGGAATTTTGGATTAAAGGAGAGATGAAAAGTGAAGAAGTAGATGTGTAATAAAATGTGAGTGGGGCAAAAAACAAAAAAATTTTTAAAAAAAAGAAATAAAAAAAAAAAAATTTTTATTTTACCCCTTATAACTATATTAATAAAAAAAAAAAAAAGAAAAAAAAATAATTTTTTTTAAATTTATTTAAAAAAAAAAAAAAATAAAAAAAAAAAAAAAAAAAAAAAAAAAAAAAAAAAAGAAAAAAAAAAAAAAAAAGAGTTAATTGAAAAACAAAAACAAAAAAAAACTTTTTTTTTATAACAAAAAATTAACAAAAAAAAAAAAAAAAATTAATTTTTTTTTATTATTTTTTTTTTTTTTTAACTATAAATTTTTTTTTTTTTTAAAAAAAAAATAAACAAAAAAAAAAAAATATTAAAAAAAAGAAAATTTTTTTTTTTTTAAAAAAATTTAAAAAAAACAAAAATAAATAAAAAAACAAAAAATTTTTTTATAAAAAAATAATTAATAATTTTTTTAAAAAAATTTTTTTTTAAAAAAAAAATGACAATTAAAAAAAAAAAAATAAAAAAAAAAATTAAATTTTTTAAAATATTTATAAAATTTTTAAAAAACAATGTTTCTTGATAAAAGAGCAAAAATATAAAAACCCAAATAAAAAAAAAAAATTAAATAAATATTTTTTTTTATTTAAAAAAAATTTTTTAAAAAAAAAGAGAAAAAAAACCCAAAAAATAAAAATTTCCCCCCCCCCTGACAAATAAACAAAAAAAAACCCTTTTCACTAAAAAAACTCTTTTTTTTTTTTTAGGATCTGACCAAAAGAAACGTCAGGAGACGATAGATGTGAGTTATTTTTGAAAAGAACTCGTATAAGGTAGCAAAAAAACAAAGGGGAAAAAAAAAAACGTAGAAAAAAACCCCAAAAAAATAAAAAAAGATAATAACTTATTTTTTTTTTTTTTTTTTTTTTTTTTTTTTTTTTATTTTAAAAATTTTTTTTTTTTTTATTTTTTTTTTTTTTTTTTTTTTTTTTTTTTTTTTTTTTTTTTTTTTATTATTTTTTTTTTTTATTTTATTTTTTTTTTTTCTATAAAATTTTTAAATTACATTTAAGTTTTTTTTTTTTTTTCCATTAAACAATACACATCTTATTTTTTCTTTTCTAAAAAAACACCTTAAAAAAAAAAAAAAACTAATAAAGTAAAAAAGATTTTGTGTATAAAGTGTATAAGAATGTTTTTTTTTTTTTATTGTATATATTTTTTTTAATTTTTCCCATATGTTTTTTTTTATTTTTTTTTTTTTTTTTTTTTTTTTTTTTTATTTTTTTTTTTTTTTTTTTTTTTTCCCTAATTTGTCTTTTTTTTTTATCCCGTTTTTTTTTTTTTTTTTTTTTTTTTTTTTTTTTGTTTTTTTTATCTTAATTTATTGTGGGGATCCATTAAAACAGACTCCAGAGGACAACTGCTCGAACGCTGGTTAGAAAATGAGAGCAATTAATTTTGCTAAACACAGGATCAAAGACGAGTTTTAACACAAAATCGAATACGTTTTCGGCAATTGACCACGCCTCTAGTGATACAACCAGAGTAACGTGGAAGGTTGAAGAAGATCTTTGGAATAGTGATACATTTTCCAATAAAAAAAAAAAAAAAAATTAAAAAAAAAAAAAAAAAAAAAAAAAAAAAAAAAAAAAAAAAAAAAAAAAAAAAAAAAAAAAAAAAAAAAAAAAAAAAAAAAAAAAAAAAAAAAAAAAAAAAAAAAAAAAAAAAAAAAAAAAAAAAAAAAAAAAAAAAAAAAAAAAAAAAAAAAAAAAAAAAAAAAAAAAAAAAAAAAAAAAAAAAAAAAAAAAAAAAAAAAAAAAAAAAAAAAAAAAAAAAAAAAAAAAAAAAAAAAAAAAAAAAAAAAAAAAAAAAAAAAAAAAAAAAAAAAAAAAAAAAAAAAAAAAAAAAAAAAAAAAAAAAAAAAAAAAAAAAAAAAAAAAAAAAAAAAAAAAAAAAAAAAAAAAAAAAAAAAAAAAAAAAAAAAAAAAAAAAAAAAAAAAAAAAAAAAAAAAAAAAAAAAAAAAAAAAAAAAAAAAAAAAAAAAAAAAAAAAAAAAAAAAAAAAAAAAAAAAAAAAAAAAAAAAAAAAAAAAAAAAAAAAAAAAAAAAAAAAAAAAAAAAAAAAAAAAAAAAAAAAAAAAAAAAAAAAAAAAAAAAAAAAAAAAAAAAAAAAAAAAAAAAAAAAAAAAAAAAAAAAAAAAAAAAAAAAAAAAAAAAAAAAAAAAAAAAAAAAAAAAAACGTTATCGAATTAAATATTCCAAAATCACAAACGCGGTTCCCAACCATGGAAAAAAAAAAAAAAAAAAAAAAAAAAAAAAAAAAAAAAAAAAAAAAAAAAAAAAAAAAAAAAAAAAAAAAAAAAAAAAAAAAAAAAAAAAAAAAAAAAAAAAAAAAAAAAAAAAAAAAAAAAAAAAAAAAAAAAAAAAAAAAAAAAAAAAAAAAAAAAACAAAAAAAAAAAAAAAAAAAAAAAAAAAAAAAAAAAAAAAAAAAAAAAAAAAAAAAAAAAAAAAAAAAAAAAAAAAAAAAAAAAAAAAAAAAAAAAAAAAAAAAAAAAAAAAAAAAAAAAAAAAAAAAAAAAAAAAAAAAAAAAAAAAAAAAAAAAAAAAAAAAAAAAAAAAAAAAAAAAAAAAAACAAACACAAAAAAAGCAGATTGGGAAAAGTTTTGTAAAATTTTAGTTTGCCCATTAGATGTTTCAGTAGAAAACGTTACGAACAACATTATCTTAGCTGCAACAAAAGTATACCTAAATCTGGAGGTAAACCTATAAAGAAACTAGTGCCGAGGTTCAATGAAGAAGTTAAGGATGCTATAAAAATAAAAAAAAAACGTTTCAATAATTATAAAAGTTCTCACAACTAAATCTTCTTTCAAAACCAGCATCCAGAAAAGGTATAAGTATAAAAGTTAATGAAAAATAAGTATTTAAAAGGAAAAAAAAAGGCAGAAAGTTTGTATTCTCGAAAGAAAAGAAACAGTTGGAACACCTATACCTCGACAATAACACGCAAGAACCATGTCTATTGTGTGGAAAACGTGATGGAGATATAATCCTCAAAATTAAATAAATCCTTAAAAACAAAAACCAAAACAAAAAAAAAAAAAAACCCCAAAAAAAACAAAAAAAAAAATAAATATTTTGAGAGTGTGAGTAAGACGACCAATTATAGCACAAAAATTTCTCCAAAATAAAGACCTAAGAGAAGAAGTTACATTAGACTTTAATACTGAAAACAGCTATTACTATAACTTACCGTTTAGCTTGTTGGAACTCGAAGAGGCCCTCAACAAATCCAAAGTCAGCGTCCTGGTCCAGAACGATTCCAACGATTGCTCAAGAATTTAAAACGAAATGAAAAATATTAAGAAATACATATCATACTGGAAGAGAGTACTTTTTCTTCTTCCTCCCAAAACGCAAAAAACAAAACAACCCCCCACCCCAACCAAACCAAACCAACCCCCCCCCCCCCCCCTCCCCCCCATTAGTCTTACATGTTGCATGGGCAAAATATTTGAGAGAATGGTGAACAAAAGGCTTCAAATTTTTCTAGAAGAAAATAATCATTAGTGAAACAACGGAGGTTATAGAAAAAGAGATCGACCGCTGACCGACTTGGTACTTTTGGAACATCACATTCAAGAAACTTTCAGAAAGCGTGAACACCTAGTCGCAGTGTTCTTTGACATAAAAGGAGCGTTCGATATGACTTGGAGGTACGGAATACTCGAAAAGATGCATAAATTTGGTTTGAGAGGAAAACTTCCGTTATTTGTCAAATCCTTTCCTCACTGATAGACGCTTTAGACTAAGAAATGGCGATAACTATTCTAGTGTAAGAACGTTAGAAAACGGTGTTCCACAAGGATCTACGCTCAGCTGAGGGGGGGGGCACCTTGTTTGCAATAGCAATCAATGATATAGCCATGAAAATCGATACGAAAGTGCGGTACTGCCTGTATGTAGATGACTTGGCCATATTTAGTAGCGGCAAGGTAGTCGGACAAATTACAAGACGATTACAGACAGCAATAAACCAAATTATCAACAATAGTGAAGAAATAGGGTATGTATTTTCTCAAGAAAAACCAAATGTGTTCACTTTTGTCGATTAAAAAAACCACACTACGATCCCTTACTTTACTTAGGAGATAGGGCAATAGAATGTGTAAACGTCGTTAAATTCTTGGGTCTGATGTTTGACTGTAAACTTAACTGGCGAGAACATATAAATTCAGTGGTGCGTAAGTGTAAAAAGCGCTTAACGTAAAAAAAAAAAAAAAACACAAAAAAGGGGGGGAAACCAAAAACTTTCTTAAAAAAAAAAAAAAAGCCGTTCTTTCAAAAATCGATTACGGATGTGCAGCATCTTCTTCTGCAAAAAAAAAAACCCACCCAAAAAACCCCAAAAAACCCCCACCCAAGAAAAAACGATATTGTTTAGGTGCGTTCCCTACTACCCTCGGCAAAGTTTGTACTGCGAATCTGGAATGATCCCCTACAATATAGAAGGAAAGTACTAATTAACTCTTACATTACGAACGTAAAGTGTAATTCCAGAAACCCAAATTCTAAATTTCTTTTTTCTACCTATGAGGATTATGCCAAAAACAACAAAAAACAAACCTCTGGCAGTTAGATACTCTGAATACCTGGTAAAAATCGGACAAAAATTTCCCAAGCAAATTGTGGAAACTCGTATAAATGATGAGACACCAACAAAATCAGAATTTAAAAATATCGTGAAAGAAAAGATAATGACAGAATGGCAAAGAGAGTGGAGTACTGCGGTTACGTTGCTTAGGCAAATTGAACCCGAGGTGAAAAATACATACACTTTTATAAACTTACCAAGGCCAGATATTGTGCGTGCTTTCCGGTTACGTTCAGGACATACTAGACTAACACATAGCTATATCTTAAGTAGAGATCCGAAGCCGATGTGTTCTTTATGCAACGTAGAATTAACCGTTGTGCATATCGTTGAAACTTGTCAGATGTACGAACCACAACGTCAGGAGTACGAATTGCGAGGTGTTGCAGCGGTGGAATGTCTGAAAAAGAAAAGATTTTATCTACAATAAGATTTTTAAAAAGTTGAAAAATTTTAAAAAAAAAATAATTTTAAAAATTAATTAAGGAAAAATAAGTTATTTTTATTTTAAATAAAAAATTAAAGAACTTGTTAACCAAAATTTTAAAAAAAAAAAAAAAAAAAAAAAAAAAAGGAGTGTTAGGATTTTGAAAAAAAAAAAAATTTTTAATTTTTGTGATTTTTTTTTTTTTTTTAAAAAAAAAAAAAAAAAATAAAAAAAGTAAAGAAAACGCAAAATTTTATTTTAAATTATTAAAAAAAAAAAAAAATAATAAAAATAAAAAAATTTTAAATTTAAAATATATAAAAAAAAAATAAATTTAATTTTTAATTAAAAAGAAAAAAAAATGGTAGTGGTAGCTTAAAAAAAAAAAAAAAAAAAAAAAAAAAAAAAAAAAAAAAAAGGAAAAGAAAAAGAAAAAAAAAAAAAAAAATGAAAATTATAAATAAAAAAAACAAAAAAAGAAAAAAAAAAAAAAAAAAAAAAAAAAAAAGAAGAATACAGAAAATAAGGAAAATGGTACAGTTTGAATCAATTAAATATTACAAATAAGGGACAAACAAGTAGCAGATAAATACGAAGAAACTATAAGCAAGAAACTGGAAGGATACAAAAACCAAATAATGAAGAAAAAGTATTGAAAGCGGATGGAGATATTTTAAGAACATAGTGATAAATACAGCAGAAGAGATATGCGGGAAAGCAAGGAAAAAAAAATAATAAGAAACACACATCATGGCGGACAAAGGAAATCTAAATTCAAATTAAGAAAAAGAAAGAAGCATGGAAAAGTTACTTATTGTACAAGACTGGAGAAAAATACAGGAAATATAAACAAGAACGAGAAACGACTAAACAACTGGTCAAAAATGCGAAAGAAGAACAATGGAAAACTTTTGGAGAAAAAATGGAAAAAGATTCAAAAGGAAACCAAAAACTATTCCATAGAACATTAAAATCTTTAAGAACAGATAAAACATTAAACACAAAAATAATAAAAGGAAAAAACGGAGAAATTATAACAGAAGAAAAAAATAATGGAAAGATGGAAAGAACACGTCGAAGAATTACTGAATGATCCACAAAGGAAGAAGATATTGAAAATGTCAAAATAGCAAAAGAAACAGAGGAACAAGAATAAGGATGGAAGAACATGAAGAAGTAATAAAAGATCTAAAATACGGGAAAGCGGCTGGGTGCGACAGAATAACGGCGGAAATGATAAAGAGTATAGGACAAAAAGGCAGAGAAACACTACTAAGTATCTACAACAAAGTATGGATAGATGAAGAAGTACCAAAAGATTGGACCACAGCGTTAATAGTACCAATTCACAAAAAAGGAGATAAAAAAGAGTGTAATAATTATAGAGGAGTAACGAATGACATTTAATTTAAATTGGATTTACTTTTCCAGTATTCCTTTAGGTCCAAAAAAACATTTCGACACTTTATCACGCCTCCTAATTAAATTAACTGAGGAAAGTGACTGTGTAAATCGGATATATTTTGACATAAATAAAACCGTAGTTTTGGCCCGCAAACCGGATCATTACTGATGTACTTTAGGTTCATATAGGCGAAAATGATCTCCAAGTAACCGCCAGACTTCAATTAACTAAAAGAAACGTTAAAATGACCTTAATCGTATACAATAAAAGACAAAATTCAAACAAAGTTTAAACAAAGACACTTACTAAAACAAAATGAAACAATAAAAATACATACAACCTTACTGTCGCCACGAAAGTTGTTTGAAAATCAGTGCATTAAATCAGTGAAGGAAAAATTTATCAAACATGCCCGTAAAATTATTTTGATTTTTGTAAGACGGTAATTAAGCTAACATTTATAGTAAAAAACCGAACGTGTTTATTTTTTGTTTTTGTTTCGAAAATGGTTTGCATGATAATGTGCTCATCAATCAGGGAATGAAAAATTTATCAAAGATGCCCTTAAAATATATTTGATATTTGTACTGATTAGTGTAAGTGGATGATTTAACTAGCTAATAAAATAAGAAAATTAGGATACATATTTCTTGTTTGTTAAGAAATGTAGTTTACAGAAAAACTGTAGGAAAATTAGTGCATTAAATCAGAATATTTAAATGCCTTTTTTATTTTGTATTGTATTGATTTTTGGAGAACGATTACTAAACTATTTAAAGTAAAAAGCTTAAATTACTTAATTATTTGTTTTTATTTAAAAAATCGGTGCATTAAAATTTATCAAACACTTCCTTAAGTTTTTTTTACTTTTTAACATGCCCTTAATTTTATTTTAATTTTTGTAATGATTTATGTAGAATTAAATTAAAATTGTAAGAAAAAAGCTTACTTTATTTTTTGTTTTTATTTAACAAAATTTTTGCCCGAAAACTGTGTGAAAATCAGTGCATTGAATGAGTGGATGAAAAATTTATCAAACATGTCTTTTAATTTCTTTGATTTTTGTAATGATTCGTCTAGAGGGAACTGCCATTTAAAATGAAAAAATTGGGGCACATGTTATTTGTTCGTGTAAACAAATAGTTTGCAGAGAAACTGATAGAAAATGAGCAATTGAAATGAGTGAGTGTAAAATTTACCAAACATCTCCTTAATTTTATTTTGATAAATTGAACTTAATTCATGTAGAAGCATGATTAATATAATATTTATAGTAAAAGGTTAACTTATTTATTGTTTTTTGTTTAATGAAATAATTTGCACGAAAACTGTTTGACGATCAGTGCATTAAATCCGCAAATGAAAAATTTGTCAAATATATATTTTATTTTTATATTTATTCAAGTAAAAGGGTAAACTAAAAATAAGTATAGAGTTTATTTTTGTTTTTATTTTAAAAAATTGTTGTGCAGTAAATCGGGGAAGGAAAAATTTATCGAACAAACCCGTAATTTAAAGTTAAAAGCTTATCGTATTTATTTTTTTTGTTTTTTTTAGAAAATAGTTTGCTTCGTGCAACTGTTTGATAATCTGTGCATGAAATCAGTGAATGAAAAATTTATCAAAGATGTACTTTATGTATTTTATATTTTTGTACTGGAATGACTAAATTTACAGTAAATGACGATACATATTTCTTATTCATTAAAAAAATACTTTGCACAAAAGCTATTTTAAAATTAGGGCTTGAAATCAGTGAACGAAAAATTTATAAAATATGTCCTTAAAGTATATTTGATTTTTGTACCGATTCACGTTGAGAGATGAGAAACTAACATATAAAATAAAAAAAAAACTTGCTCATGAAATCAATGAATGAAATATTTATCAAGGATGCCTTTAATTTGTACTGATTCATGTAAAGGAATAATTAAATTTACAGTAAATTAGATACATATTTTTATTTATTTAAAAAATAGTTCGCACGAAAACTGTTTTAAAATTAAGGCTTGAACAAAAAAATTATTAAACATGCCTAAAAAACAAAACTGCACCAAAAACTTTACTAAAATTTTTTTTTTTTTTTTTTTTTTTTTTTTTTTTTGTTTTTTATTTTTTTTTTTTTTTTTTTTTTTTTTTTTTTTTTTTTGGTTTTTTTTTTTTTTTTTTTTTTTTTTTTTTTTTTTTTTTTTTTTTTTTTTTTTTTTTTTTTTTTTTTTCTTAAAAAGTTTTTGATTTTTGAACTGATTCATGTTTAGAGATGATTAACCTAACAATTGAAATAAGTAAATTAGAGTATATGTTTTTGATGCCTAAATAAAATAGTTTGCAAAAAACTGTTAAAAATCACAGGTCTACAAAAAATCGTTGAGGGTTTCTTTCCCCAAACCTAGTGTATTATATGCATTTGGGGTTGCTGAGCACTAATCTGAAGTCCGTTTTGCCCGATCACGTCATGATTTTTTTCTAACCTCAAAAAAATATTGTGGATTTTCAGTGTCAAACTTAACTTTTAAACTTTTTTAAATATTTACGAATTTGCTTGAAACTTGTTACAACAGGGTTTTTGGACTCGCTGATTACGAATCTGACTTTAGATTTTAAAAATTCAAAATGACGGATCAAATATGGCGAACGAAAAAATACAAACTGATCGGATTTACTTGATACTTGTTACTCGAGGGTTTTCGGGGTCGATGATTACGAATCTAAAGTGAAATTTCTCAATTAAAATCCTTATAACCCTTAAACTGAAAAATCAAGAAAAAAAAAGCCATTTTGAATTTTTAAAATCTAAGGTCAAATTCGTAATCAGCGACCCCAAAAACTCCCGAGTAACAAGTTTTAAGCAAATTTAAATATTTTTTAATTAATTTTAATAATTTAAAAAAGTTTAAAAAGTTAAGTTTGCCACTCAAAATCCACCATGTTTTTAAGGTTAGAAAAAAACATGACGTGATGGGTCAAACGGTCTTCGGATTCGGTAACATAAATAACTACCTATACCAATAATGTTTGAAAAAAAAATTAATTAAGTATCATGTTTTATTTTTCGCAGTAGTTAATATTAATTTCGTATAATTTAGTTTTGATTATTATTATTTTTTTTACTGCGCTTCTATAATATAATGAGGATCTCTTGCCTGCATTCCTCGTGAAATGCGCGCATTTATAATTTTTGGAAAAGACAGTTTTTGTAAAATTGATCCTGTTTTGGCAATATCTTCTTGTTCCAGAGGTTTTCATCTTTAAATATTCTTTCCACATGAAAATCATTGTCGCATTTGGTCACAATAACTTCTATCGGTTATATTCAGTTGACCCTGAATTTGGTAAAAATTAATTTGACACCGCTTTTCAAACTAAAAAATGTGACTTCACTAAAAATGTACGTTCCTACCAATTTTCCGCTGCAATGTAGTGATGCTAAGGCGGCGCCACTGTGCACAAGTGGAAGGAGGAACTTCATGCGCATGCTTGAATTTTTTCACCGCGTTCGCTTGTACAAGTCGCTAGCTGGTGGTTGCCAAGTAAGGTGCTGTTCGTAGTATTCGTCAGATTTAGTTTCCTCGCAAGATGACTAAACAAAGATACTGCATCAAATTCTGTTTGGTGATTCTCAAAGCCAAAGACCAGAAACTCCCTTACACATTAATCCCAATTAATCCATAAGTTCTTAGCCAAACATGGAGTTACAATTGTTCGTCAACCTCCCTACTCCCCAGACCTGGCTGCTTGCGATTTCTGATTGTTTTCAAAATTAGTCACGCCACTGAAAGGGACCCATTTTGTGAGTAGAGAAGAGATAATGCGGACGCGACGACGGAGCTGAACATCATTCTAAAAAAAGACTTCCAGAGGTGTTTCCAGCAGTGGTAGGATTGGCGGACTAAGTATGTGTAAGCACAAGGGGCTTACTTTGAAGGGGAGTTTTGAAATTATAGCGATCATGCGCTTTCTTGCGCCTATTCACTTGCACCACAAGCGGCCCCACATGTTGGTTGTCGCCCAGGCGATCCCCAGGCTTCCACTTAACAACCCTCCTCTAAAGCGCCATACCACAACCACTACGAATCCAACCCTGGTCGATGGGGGTCAGTAGCTGGATACCGACCCCGGCTTGGTCGTTGACAACCCGTAGTTCCGACAAGTCTCGTATCGGACAGTACTTTAGCCCTATCTGGAAATAGGTCCAACCTGTACCCGGCCAACCGACAAGCAGCCACCTCCCCTAGCACTAGTACAATTACCCCTTTGCTAGTTGGGAACTCTAGAACGCAGCGATGCTTCAGCTACAGAGAGCCGTTTCTTGGAACCACGGAGAATCGGGACCAATACACTGACACGCTCGGTGAAGCAGAGCGCCCTTCTAAGACAGCCCTACGCGCATGGACGACAGCCGATCAACTATGTGATGGGTCCTATGGGGGCGCCGTTGTAATAGACTGAACGTAAATGAGCCGTCAAGGAGCCCCAGGCTTCCCCAGAATCGGGCCTTCAAGGAACCCCCGACTTGCACGCGAACATGCAAGCCGAGGTTCGACGGTCATCCCCTGGGTACACCACGGACGGACAGCCTAGCTCTATCCGCAGTTGTCTGTAGTCACCGACGTTTAGGTGCCGGGAGGGCCACGGAGCTGCGTATAGAGACTCGGGCATGAAGTCAGCAACTGCACCTCGATTGTTTGGTCCAGTTATGCTTGCGCTCGAGGAGTCGCCACTTTCTAATAGTTTTATTTTAAAGTTGCGCGCCACTAGGACCACAGCGCCTGGGTCAACAACTCTTGATCAGGATGCTCGTGTGATTAGGGATTAGGTCCCAACTCAGTCAGGTATTCGTTCTGGCCAAAGGTCAAATACTTTTTTAGACAGGCCTCGTATACATACTTGTAAAGTCAGCCAATATACCTGCGAGGCAGTTCCATTCTCTTCGGACAAAGAAGGTAGGCAGAGCTTCTGCAAAAAAAGGGGTTGTATCTGTGGAAGGTGTGTTAAATATTGTATTTTGATTAATTCCCTTCTAACTCCTAAATGCGTATGAATAGGAAATCAATCTTTATTTCATATTTTTGTTTACACTAGTGTGCATAAGAAGTAGGACTCATTATCCGTATAATTCTGTAGTGTTAATTATTATTTACGGTTTCATTATATCATGATATTAAAGAAAAAAGAAAACCTACACACCAAGTCTGTACTAGATCTGGTTTTGACTTTGACACCAAACGAAGTTTAATATTAAAAGTTAAATAATTAGGCTGATTAAATGGATACTTTCTTACAAAATATGTACTTCTGCTAGTCTAGACTACTTATAACTAATTTATTATTCTATAAAAATATTTTTTTTGTTGATGTACAACCTTAACGTATTTATTACTAAAAACTGTTTGAAATCAGTGAATAAAAAATGTATTAAACATGCCATTAAAATATTTAGATTTTTTTACTGATTTATGAAGAGGGGTGATTAAACTAAAATTTAAAATAAAAAGCATAAAGTATTTTTTTTGGGGTTATATGAAAAATTGTTTGCACGATTACTGTTTGAAAAAATCAGTGAATGAAAAATTTACCTAGTGTTTTTAATTTTATTTTGATTAAGCTTAAGTTATTTATTTTGGTTTAAAAAAATTATTTGTACCAAAACTGTTTGAAAATAAGCGCATGAAATCAGTGAATGAAAAATTGATCAAACATATGTATTCTTAAAATATATTTCATTTTTATACTGATTCGCGTAGAGGGATAATTAAACTAACGATTAAAATAAGTAAAAAATTAGGGTACATATTTCTTTGTTTGTTAAAAAATTCGTTTACAGGAAAACTATATGTAAAGCAGTGCATTAAATCAGTGCCGGTAAATTTATATTGATTTTTGTATTGATTCATGTAGAAAAAGTAAAATGCTTAACATATTTATTTTTTATTTCAATATCAGTTCATGGAATCAGTGGATAAATTTATCAGTTATGTCCCTCAAATTATTTTGGTTTATTAGAGGGAAGATTAATCTGACATTTTCCAATTAAAGCAATTTAGAAAGTATTTTTTTGTTTAATTAAATTTTTCCTAATAAGAAGTAATTTCACATAAATAATGTTTTTGGCATTTTTTGTCTGGGTTACATTAAAAATGAAAATCACAATATTAAAACTCAGTTATTGTAAGTAAATTTTATGTTTGCATAGGGTAAAGTAATTTATTTTTAAAACTGAAGTGGTTTATACACCAGATACAGCATAATATAATTTAAAAAGGTGTACCTAGATTTTTTAGTAATGAAATCGTAAAGGTAATGCGACGTTGGTAGTTTCGATAAAGATACTGGAAACGAAAGTGTGACATTTAGTTGAATGAGACTATATAAAAGAAGATCACCCTTGCACCCTTGTCACTTTGTTACGATTATACAAAATTTTTAAGTAAAAATAGGATGACATTTATTAATATACTTTTCGTAAAGTCTGCGAAATTTTTCGCAATTACAATATTTTATGTAAAATACTTAATACATCAACATAAAAGGGTTGTTAGTAAAAGGGTCGTATGCGGTTCAACAAAATATGTATGGTTTCGCATTAATGGGGATTTTAACTTAAAAATATTACAATTAATTGTTTCCCACAAGAGTAATTAGACGATGAAAACTAAACTAATTGAACTAAATAAAGCTGTTATTATTATTTTGTAAATTTATTGGACTTTTTTTATTACCATTAAAAATTGTTCGTAAATTAGGTACGTTTTACAAATTTCAGTAAACAACTTGAAATATAAAAAACTCAATTTTATTGAAAATAATTCTACTTTAACATGAATTTTAATAAACGTTTCAAAAGAAAATTGACTTAAAATTAATGATTTTTCTTTAAAGAACGGTACGTATATGTATGATTAAACCGTCTAAATTGAAAAACGTCTTTAATACGAGTGCTTGTAGATTTCTATAGATAAATATTTTTAATATTTACTAGAAACTTATACGTACGTACGTTTAATTTTTCATTTTCATTAAGATGTATTTAGATACTGGAGAATTTTCTGTTTTAAAACGAGTCCAGAGCAGTATGCTTAATTACTTTTTTCAACATGCATTCATTCATGTGCTCGTGTCAAGTTAATTATTTCTTTTGTGTGATTGTATGATTGTTTTTTTATGTTATCTCAAATTTCTGTCATTAAAGCAGGGGTTTTGTTGTCATTCTAATTTGTTTTACCTTCGTCAAGTCCATATGTTAATATACGCATAGTTGACGTTTGTCGCTATTTCAATTTTTAATTTTTTGTTTCAATTTAGACATAAGTAATAAACTTGCAGATAATGGCTGATTTTGTAACATGACTTTATATTATCTGCCCCTTTGCATCTACGAAGTATGGTTCAGAGTATAGTTGAAAAGCGTATTTGTCGACGTGATATAACGTCTGCAAATCGCTTTTCTTTGCTTTACCAATCTACCCTTGTTTAGACATTAAAATATGTAACAAAACTTGTGGAAAATTTATTGACAGATGATTTGAGACTACAACGAAATTTTTATCTTAGTTGAAAAAAGATTTTTTTTTTTGATGATATTATAAATAATTAACAAGAAGAATAAAGGATTCAACAACACGAATTTTAACAAATATGGTGATAATAATTAACTAAACATCCAAGCTTAAAAAAAATGATTACTAATTATTCGAATTAGAACCTATATAAAAAAAATTCATGGCATCTTGATTACAATGAAGTTGTAATTATTTTGGGACGTCATTTAATATCATTCTTGTAATTTTTTTTAATTTTGTACAATTGAATAAAAATAATGTATGATATAAGGACGAAAAAATTATTTCGTACTCTTTACAATCAATAACAAATCGCCCGAAATATTTTATTTTTTATCCTTATAACATAAAATACTATTGTGTATCAAGGCCAAAGAGTGTGTTTTTTTTGGACGAGTTTGAGATCAATGGAAAAAGTTTTTTTAAATTTGTTTGATGATTTTAATGAAACATTAACTAATTAATAAGAAGAGTCAAGGATTCAACAACACGAATTTTAACGAATATGGTGATTAAAATTAACTTGCTTAAAAATAATAATTACTAATTATGTGAATTAGAACCTATATAAAAATTTTAATGGCATCTCGATTACAACGATATTATCATGGCAACTTGATTATTTTGGGGCGTTATTTAATATCATTTTTGTATTTTTTTAAAATTTTATACAATTGAGTAAAAAATAATGTATGATATACAGACGAAAAAATTATTTCGTAGGTTCTTTGCTTTTATCGGACTCGGCTGCGCCTCGTCTGGCAACAATTGCAAATCGTCCAAAATATTTTATTTTTTTATCCTTATTACATAAAATACTATTGTGTATCAAGGCTAAAAAAATGTGTCTTTTTGGAAGAGTTTGAGATCAATGAAAAAAGTTTTTTTAATTTTTTTATGAATTTAATAAACATTATCTAATTAATAAAAAGATCCAAGGATTCAACAACACCAATTTTAACGAATATGGTGATAATAATTAACTAACTATCCAAGCTAAAAAAAAAATAATTACTAATTATTCGAATTAGAACCTATATAAAAAAATTTTCATGGCATCTTGATTACAATGAAATTACGATTGCAACTTGATTATTTTGGGACGTCATTTAATATCATTCTTGTAATTTTTTTAATTTTATACAATTGAATAAAAAATGTATGATATCAGGACGAAAAAAATTATTTCGTACTCTTTACTTTGCAACAATAGTAAATTGTCCGAAATATTTAATGTTTTATCTTTATAACATAAAATACTATTGTGTATCAAGGCCAAAAAATGTGTCTTTTTCGGACGAGTTTGAGATCAATGGCCGAGGCGTAACCGAGCCAAAAAGCAAACGAGGATGAAATCACACTTTTTGACAGTAGTGCACACAAAATGTTTTTAGCGATTTTTATTATAAATAACGTTCTTTGGAAATTTATTTTCAAAGATTTATGATGAATGTAGGTAACTATGGTCACTATGACGGAAAAGTTTGCAGTTAGCAGTCAAGTTAATATCTTTACGTTTGTTAAGAAAATATTGGTAGATGGCGCCACACAATAACGGCCGAAAATGAACATACTATTTGGTCGCTTGAGTACTGAAAATTCACTTTTTTGTTAGGGTTGGCTAAAAATAAAATGATGTTGAGTATACAGGGTGCGACAGCAAGAAATCGTAAGCTCGTACAAATATCTTAGTCACGGCATGAGACTCGGGCTCGAAAACCAGACAGCGGAGATCAGAAGAAAGATTGGACTAGGTTGGGCAGCATTCGGCAAGCTCAGGTACATTTTCAAAAGCAAAATGAACAGCCTGAAAAAGAAAGTGTTCGATATGTGCGTACTGCCAGTCATTCATACGGAGCAGAAACTCTCATGTTAACTAAAGTGTCAGCAAACAAATTGAGAGTAGCCATGGAGAAAGCAATGCTTGGAATTTCGTTGAGAGATAAAATGACCAACGAATGGATCCGACAGCAAACGAAAGTGACCGATGTCGTGGAACGAATGGCGTCGTTAAAATGGAATTGGGCCGGTCATATAGCTCGAATGACCGATGATAGATGGACCAAAAGTATCATACAATGGCGACCACCAACAAAACGACTAATGGGTCGTCCACCGGAAAGATGGATTAACAGCGTCAAACGAACGGCAGGAGGAAATTGGCAACAAGTGGCAATGAACCGGGAGAAATGGCGATCTATGGGGGATACAATAAAAGCTGCAAAAGAAGTAGAAGAAAAAAAGTCACGCAAAATGTATTTTGTGCATAGTGACTTATTCAAAATACTGGTTGGTAATGCACTTCTGCTTGTTGCTTAGGAAATTCGCACTCCTGCTGCGCAGTTTTGCAAATTTCCGTCGCAGTCGTGCATTACCTAACCAGTATTATCAATAAGTCACTATGCACTTAATACATTACTGTTGATTATAAGGGCCCTGCGTACTCCCACTACTCGACCGCTTTCTTACTCTTGGTCAACTTCTAGCATCTTTACATGCATTTTTCGCGTGTTAAATATTATTTAATCGATAAATGAGAATACACGTTTTGTTCCTATTTATTTCACCTTCACAATTTTTTTTTTATTTCTGACAATCAGACCACCACACGAGCATTCAGCCTATATTGCATTAAAAAATTGAAATGGCATTTGTGCGTAAACTAATTTCCCGAAAATTGCAGGGTTTTGCACACGTAAAGTACGTTTTATTTTTCGAAAGATTTACATTATATCTCAAAAATGACGGATCTACGAATTTCGAAAGAAAAACGCAAATATTCCACTTTTTACGATTTTTGTCGGAAATTTATTATCGGATCGGGTCGAGTTGGTGCTCATTTTATTTGTATTTTTATCTTCTACAATTTTTTTACACCATTAACGTTGGTTCAATAATTTTCACTCAATTGCAAAATGTTTATAAATGTTAAATTTAAATGTTAATAACCAATATAATAACAATTTATTTTCGGTATAAAACATGACTATAAGGTACTTTATACTATTTACAATTACATGGCACATCCTACTATATTTTTTGTCAAAATTTAATTATTATTTACTCCATTGACTGGGGTAATAAAACACAAAACGTTGGCGACAACAAATAACATAACAACAGCAACCACATCAAACAAATTCAAGTAGAAAAACTTTTAATTCTGAACAAGTGCGTGAACTCATATCACTGATATTTATTTTCGGGTTTTTTAATTTTATTTAAAACTTGTGATTAAAGTTTTAGTTTTAGTTTTTACTTTTCTCAATTAATTACTAGATTTTTAAATCATGTACTACATTGGAGTTGCTGTTTTGTAATCGTTTTCGTCCACAAGGTAGCGTTTTAGTTTCTCTAGCTACTAAATTTGTGACTTGGATATTTTATATATATATATATATATAAGCAACTTTTGCCGACAGGTATGTAAAGCAGTTACATAGTCGATCCTTCAATAATTATACCCAACACTAGATATCAAAAAAGTTATCGTTTAAATATTATGATCCCTCCAGTAGGGCATATAGTCGACAGCGCGCGTTTGTACAATAGTGAACTTACACTCGAGTTCTCTCACTCCCGATGAGTCCCAAAACGACGAAACAGCTGTCGGGTGATTCTCAGTGTTTGTTTGCTATTGTACAACCACTTGCGTACTTTACTGCAGGCGATTCGAAATTTTTATACTTGCCAACTGTTATGTTAGCTATATTTATTAAAGGATCGACTATGTAACTGCTTTACATACCTGTCAGCAAAAAGTTGCTTACATTTACGTACGTGAACGCTTTTACGAGTCGACACTAGATGTCGAAAAAGTTATCGTTTAAATATATATGTCATCCTTACATTTCTGCGCCAACACATTATGTTTTTGCATGTAATTCTGCGTCAAGCGCTTTGATGCGTCAATATATTGACGCAGAATTACAAACAATTGTTATTCGGTACCGGGCCATTATAAATTATTTTACGTGATGAAGGTTGCAGCTATATTTTCGTAGGCAAATTGGGTCCGGCGCCATGTGTTCTATCAATATTGGACTTGCTCATATTCTAGTTTTTAGGGTGACGTAGCAATGATCACAGCGTGGTTTTTAAGGTATATTTTAGTTCGAGCAAAATTATTTTGGTGGCGCTAAACACTGACTGGGTATATAACTGTAATGGGTATTTCTTACATTCTCTTGATATTTCTGCGTCATGTCAATTTGGCAATCCCGTAATACCGCCAAACCGCTGAGTAATTTAAAACCAAGAAATAAATAAGTTTGATCCCAACGGATGTTGGAAAACGCAGCTAGTTTAAAGTTTTTTGTTTTCAACACGTGCTGCATATAAGGTATGTAATCAAATTTTAATAATTTTAGACTAGCAAATTTTGAATTCACTGTAATTGTACGTATGCTACAAGATCAACGGCATAATTCAAAGTTGCGTATTGTGGCATTCAGTAAAATTCCTTTTTGAAAATTATCCGCAAAAATGAAAATTACAAAATTCGTTTTTTTTATTTGCTTATTTGACAAGATAAATGCAAACAATTAATATTTAGTCAAATTCTAAATACGACGTTTGGTCTTTTGGTTGTCATCATCAACTTTATTTTTTCTTATGGGCGCCCTCTTCAATTGTCACATTTTTGAATTCGTTTTTTAATTGCGATTTGGACCATGTATCATATATTAAAGTTATACCTCGTTGTTTGGTGGAAATAACAGCAAATTGTTTTTTACATAGAGTGCCTTGAAAATGAAATCCATACTTCAATGCGTTTTAAATTCACAACAACCGTTCTTCTTTATATTTTAAAATAACAACACAGGTGAAACAAAATTGTAAATAACAAAGAAATTAAGAAAATTATAAAAGGTATTGCAACATTAGGCGACATTAAAATAAATATCATAGAAATGTCAAATATGTGTTTATTTTTTAAAGAAAAGTATCATTTCCTAGGCACTCTTTGCAAAAAAACAATTTTCCGTCATTATCACCAAACTATAGCGGAATCTTAACATATAAGACATCATCGTAATCTCAATAAAAATGCGAATTCAAAAATGTGACCATTCAAAATGGAGCCTATAAGAAAAAATAAAGTTGATAATGACTGTCAAAAAACGAAACATCGTATTTTGAATTTAATTACAACATAATGTAGAGCGTAAAAAGTAGCAATAATAAAGTGTTCATTGTTTGCATTTATGTGGTGAAATAAGCTCTGAAAAAATTAAAACGAATTTAAAATTTCGTTTTTCTGCGGATGTGTCCGGAAGTAATAGGAATTTTTTTAATTTCAACAAGGCATTTTACTGAGTGCCACAATAGGCAACTTTTCCCAGTTTAACCAACTTTGTATCTCTTCAAATAGCTGAGATCTCCAAGCTTGAGCTCTACGAACGGACACCATGCATAAGAGGTTTTAAAGTGGTTGGCTTAGTGGAAACATGGCTAGAAGAAAGAGATTGAAAACAATAGGAAAAGAAGATGCTAGAAGACTTTTACATGGGGTTTGCGACAAAAGGTGAGGAAGGCTGTAAAGACTGAAAAAGGGGAGAAATGTGAAATATTAACAGTTTATGGAAAAGAAATGAAAAGAACTAAAAAACATACAGGATGCAATTAGAGAAGAGGAAAGATAAATAATCATAAAGGGGATTTTAATGTCAAAGTAAGAGAGGAAAGAGGAATGATGATAAATGGAATAATAAAGAATTGAACTTCAATGGACAAGAAAATAAATGAAAACAGAAAATTATTAGAAATGCGCAGAGAGGGTGAAAAATTATGAATGAAAATAAGAAGAAAATGAGTAAGAAAAATATATATATATATATACAGGGTGTTAGGTAAACATGCGGCAAAAATTCAAGGGGTTTTTCCTTGGCGTAATCTAAGAATATTTTGTCCTATGATGATTTCCTAAACACCTCTTTATTTCGAAGATACAGGGTGAACAAAATTTGCGACAGTAACAATATTTAATATCAAAAAATAAATGTAAAGTTGATCAATCTACAATAAATGTTCGAAATGACTTCCTCCAGCCTGGATACAAGCATTCAATCTTCTCGTCAAGTCCATACATGAAGTGCATGTCAGTCATCTCGGCGTTCGTATAGTGATTCATAATAGCGGACTTCACTAACTATTAAAGACACGTAAAAGACCTAAACGTCACTCACTTTAAACAAATGTGACACATCAAACAGCTAAACGTCACTTAATTTTTTTACTTGACAAACTCATTGTCGTACGCCATACTTTTATTTACATTAATATTGTTACTGTGGCACATTTTGTTCACCCTCTATCTTCGAAATAAAGAGGTGTTTAGGAAATTATCATACGACAAAATATTCTTAGATTACGCCAAGGAAAAACCCTTGAATTTTTGCCGCATGTTTACCTAACACCCTGTATATATATACAGGATGTATCGCATATGAACCGACACAGAGCAGGAGCATGTTGAGAACCATAAAATATGGCTAAACCTAACCTACCTTTATACTACGTTGCACTCTTAAGAAGTTATAGGCCTTCAAAGTGGAGTTTTAAATTTCGAAAAAAATCAATATTCGACTTAGGAAAACCAAATTTGGTGGAAGTTCTAGTTGTACCAAATGTAACTAACCGATGATAATTAACGTTTAATTAAAATAATTTAAACGGGTGAGTAGAGGTAATTAGCCCTTAAAATGTCACGGATTTTTAACTTGTTCAAAAATTTAAAAATTATTATTTGGTCTTACGATAATTTAATTTAAATTTTTTTTTATTTTTGTTGTTTTTCAAAAACCCTACTGAAGTATTGATTACTTTCGAAATTTAAAACTCAATTTTGAAGGCCTATAACTTCTTAAGAGTGCAACTTAGTATAAAAATGGGTTAGGTTAAATATAACCATATTGTAGGGTTCTCAACATGCCCCTGTTCTGTGTCGGTTCTTATGCGATACACCCTGTATACATAGGACGAAGGGGAAAATCAGTCATTGACTATGCGATACTTATTAAAGAAAGTAGGTATAGAAGATATAAGCATTTTTAGGGTAGAGGACGAATAAGAATCAGACCACCACTCTTTGGTAGTACATCTGCGTAAAGAAAACAAAAAAGAAGAAGAAAAAGAGAAGTATGGGAATGGAGGACAATATGAATATCAGAAGAAGTTGATGTGAAAAATGTAGTAAAGAAAATGATAGAAAAAGTAGAAAAATTAAGTATAGAGAGAACATGAAATTGAAAGAAATAATAAATAAATAATGAAATGGTAGGTGTGAAACAACAAAAATGAGAAAAGAGATGAAAATAGGAAAAAGGCAAACTAGATGTAAAAGCATACAAAATATTGAGGAAAAACTATATAGGAAAATATGAAAGAAGAATTGAAAAAACACGAAGAATAACAAAAAGAATACAGAAAATATCAAATCAGGGACAAGTATGGGATTTTTTAAATATAGAAGGATAAAAGAAAAGTGGAGGGTCAGGTATAGATGAAAACAAATGAACAAAATATCGTATGGAACTGCTAGAAGGAAAATCAGAACCACAAATATATAAAAGTGTAAGCAATGAGAAAAACAATAAAAAAATAAAAGACGTAGAAGTATATAAAGAAGAAGTAGAAGAAGCAATAAGAAAAACTAAAAAGGAAAAGCAGAAGTTATAGATGATACTCAAGGAGAACAATGGAAGTTTACAGGAGAGTAAATGAGGAGAGATTTAAAAATATTTTTAATAAAATATGGAAAAGTGAACGTTTTCCAGAACATTGGAATAAAGCGATAATATCTCCATTATATAAAGCAGGAGAAAATATAGTAATTAACCAGTTGGGAATGCGCAAGCTTGCATTGCCGGGATGAACAAAAGAACTGCTTATTTAGCTTAAAAATTTATTTTAATGATTAATTTGAAAAAACTTGTAAAATTTTTAAAATTTTTTCGGGAGCCGATTTGACCACTTTGCCGATGAGATAGACAAAAAATGATCGAAGCAAAAATGTCTTAGATTTTGATGTTCTATAGGAATCCGAAAGAAAATTTTCAAAAATGTCAACAGGAAAAAAGCTACGGACATCCAGACAGACAGACAGACAGACTTTGTGAATTCATAAGATGAACTTTTGTTCATCGAAAACTATAAGAGGTATATGCGAAACACGTGTAGAATACAAAATATATGCAGATTTTAAAAAAACTTCTGAAGAAGATGAAGAAAAAAAAGTACTATTTGATTAGCAGACTAGGTTTAGAAGTGGAAGGAAAGCAGTTGATAAGATTTACAAACTGAAACAAATAGTTAACAAAGTAATGGTTACTTACTTACAATTATAGATTAGAAATTAAAATATTAATGACAGTTGTTAAGGTCAAATTATAAATTAATATTAAAGAATTTTTTAAAAAAGATGGCATTTAGTAACTTCTTAAAAATAATGGAAGTTCAATATTTTATTTAATTAAATAACAATTATTTTAAAGAATAGTTATAAAAACTACAATAGTTGTACATATCAGAGGACATTGCAAACAATGTACACCACCAGTAATAAAGAGCAAACAATAACATAACCAGTAACACAACATAGTATGAAATGGCAACGTTGGTGACGCAGCAAAATCTGGTGAGTGAACAAAAATATCCATAAAAGACGCAGAATAGTCGTCTTACCGAAATGGGATATACTTTGATGCCAAAATAATGGTAACATATAATGATGCAGCAATGTAGTAAAAATGAATGCAAGAAATTTTGTACTTTTGTTTGGAATATATTAAAAAAAAAAATTTTCCAGAAAGTTAGCCATTTGAATTTGATACTGAATGATAATTTAAAATATGAATATACTGCATTCCTTCTAGTAGACGCAAAAATGTAGCAATAATGAAATGATGCAACAATGATTGCATGATTTATATATATATATTTAGGTTAGTGATAGAAAACTTTAATTTAATTTACTACTAAATGCGCTAGATGGCGCTCTCTAAAATTAATATTCATTTTTAAATATATGACGGTTAAAGTTTTCATTAAAATAGACCCGTGTGCAAGGTTAAGGATCATTAACAATTTTTTAGTAGCAAACGTTAAATAAGGCTTAATGTAACGATTCAATTACAAGATTCAAAGAACAAATATTGAAATTTAATTTACAAACAGAATAACGCACAAGCCATTATTGTTCGTACCTGTTTAACTTTCATTAACTTAAGCCGAAACCCAAACAGGACTAACAGCAATAAATTGCGCAACTAATTAATTCTTAAATAAACAATAAAACAATAAATTACAATAAGTTGGTGAGGTTTATAACATAAAACTCTTGTCACGCAAAGGATATTCCTTATGCATGATTTATTCGATATTATCCTGTTTCACTATTTGTTACGGTTTGTAGTAAAGTACTCTAAAGCTCGTACGCGTTCAAGTTACAAAATTGAGTAAGACCGGGAGGATTCAAGTTTCGTGTAACGCTTTTGCTCTAATTTATGCACGTCTAAATTTAAAATAAAATTTATTTCCACGTTTAAACCAATATTGCGTTTTAATAGGAAATTATGTGTTTTGATATCTGACAAAACAAGATTTATTATATGACGTTTTCGCAATTTACTTTTTCATTAATTTTCGAAAAAAAAACGTTTTGTTTGGTGTGGTTACACAATAAAAATGTTTTTGTTAAAAGCGTGCAAAGAATGACTTTTACGTAGTTTCAAACAACACTTAAAATGTCCAAAGCGTAATAACGTAGGTCTTTTGGAACACCGGAGAACGCAATGACAGAAAAGTTTTTGTCTTCTCGTATACGCAATATTACATTGCAGCACAAAGCATCGTGTTGAACTGAAAATGGAATCTGACTTACAGAAGTAGGGATTGTATTAGTTGCGAAATAGTTTAAGGGATGCGAGAACCACTGCGGATACTACGTTCACAAAGGGACAGGTATTTAATTATCTTGCATAAAGGTCTTTGTGCTTTGACATGACTCTTTTCACTTTAGTTACTTAAATTCTGTTCGACATGAAATGACATTTATTAATTTTTTACGATGATGAAATTCCATAAAAATGTTTTCATCTCGCAGTTTTTATCGTCGCTTTATTAATATCACTTTGTGGACGCTTAACAAAAAAATTATTTTTGTCAATTTCGAAATGTTTTTAATTTTTCTTGCAGTCAATAAAACCCATATAATTGAAAACTGATGTTCTGCACATTTTAAAGCAATTTCAGTAGTTTGAAATTACAATAAAGTGCACAAAATTCTCCAAACATTAAATTATGGATGAAACTAGGTATTATTGTAGTATAAAAATGTTTGAACAAATACGATTTATTGTCTCACAATACTTCAGTGCTTTGTTCACTAACAGCTGTTTATGTACATACTAAGGGGCTATTACTACGATGATTACGGCCGACCAACGATAAAATTCAGGGCGATTGATATCATCACGCGACCATGTTTGCTTAAACTTTACATAATGAATTAAACACATATTTGTAATTTCTAGTTGAATTGAAGACTTTTTAGAACTCATACTGCAGTGATCGCACGGTTGTTGAAATACATGAAATTGTAACGATGTGTATTGTATAGTATTAGGATAAATAGATAAAATGTATGAAGTCAAAATAGTGCACAAAACAATGAATGTGTAAAATTTTTTTTAAAAAGACGGTTTTATACCAAAAAGTGCATTACAAAGTAATTAATAAATAAGTATGAAACCCAGGTCATAAAGGTCATTGTTCAAAGTCGCAGAAGGTTGCACCGATTACGTCATCGGTGAATGTAAATAAGAATAGTGCGTTAAGATTGTAATTGAAAATTTTGTGTACAGAAAAAGATTGTAGCAGAAATAACTTTTATTTCAAATAGCTTCAAAACGTGCACGTTGCCTATAAATAAAAGTTGTACGTTTAATTTTTTTTATTGTATTAAAATTTTGTTTTAAAGTTTCAAACAACGTATTTTATTTAAAAAACCAAAATCCTGTGATAAAATTATAAATAAACAAATTAATAGACTATTATGTTTAATAAAACTCAATTGAATAACTAGCCGCAACACGACTCGATTTAAAATTTCAAAAATTTTGGTTAAATAGTAGCTTTTTGCTTTTTTACAATTTTGATGTATTACCGCACGATCTTCTGATAAAAACAGTAGAGTTCTTGGTTTTGTTGAATAACTTGTTCGATCATTAGATTTCTAATGAATTTAATAATCTGGTGCAAATTTGTTCTTTCTAGAAACTTTGTCGTTGAAACCGAGAGCACATTCTTTGTCTGACCCTATGGTCGCCCTTTGTTAAAGCCTAATGGTTTTGGCTTGTTACGTTATTAAGTGCTTTTCAATGCGTAGAAAAAAATTTAGTTAGTCGTACACTGAAATTGGATTAAGTTGACTTATCTGAAGGCACTCTTCATGCGTTTACCGTTAAAAAAAGATGGAGGAAAACTGGATCCGAACAACACATTCAACTTGCAAGAACTACGTTTTATCGACTGACACTAAAATTACAAAAAATTAAAACCTCTGCTAGTCAACTCAGAATATTGAAGAAGTTGCCACTGATGCTGGACTACTTTTTTCTGTTCAAGTGATCTGGGTGTTTTGTGAATTGAATCATGCCAGTGACCGTTGTCTAGAGGCGCTGTCGATAAACCTTGGAGAAAGAAGGAGTAAAAGAACCTCGAACACATTTTCGATGTTTAGCAAAAAAGCACCCACCTAAGATTTGTAAAGCGTCTTTGTGTGGAAAACGTCACTACCCAATTGTGTTACAACAATGCAAAGATGAGAAAAAATAAATCCCAAGAGAGATTACCAGTTCTTGCAAATGTTCCGAATAAGAATGTTACATATATTGTGTGCAACTCCGAAATGTTTCTCAACACTTTCCCCGTTCAATTATTTGGTGGGAGCAAACTCATCTGTCCTAGCTCGTATTCTACTGAAGACTAAAATTTTGTTCGATGTGGTATCATGCAAAGAATCCAAAATTAGAAAAGAATGGATGCAAAACATCTTGCTTTGTGGATTCTGCACAAAACGTCACAAAATAACGTCTCGAAGTATACTGTCTAATTGAAATCAATGAAAGGTGACCATTTACAAAACTTTTATATTCTTGAACAAAAAGTCCAAGGATTTCTAATGGTTTCAAGTGTTTGCAAAAAAGACTATCGATATGGCTCATCTAATAGGAAATTATTACCTACTATCAATTTTAACGGGAAAGATTGTAAAGTTGGATGGTAATCTTCTTGCCACTGAAACGGTATTTGGATGGTCCATATTAGGAAGACTATACAGAAATAAAGCAAAGTCAGGTACCAGTTATTCATTTGTAGCTACCAAGATTGATTTGCACTTTTGTGGTTTTTGGAAGCGATTGCTATTATGGATCCCATCACAGTAAAATCTGAAATAGAAGTAGAAGATGCAATGATAACATTCAACAATTAATTTTTTATAAATATGACGGTTTGCACATTATTAGACTACCGACCTTAATTTCAAACTACTCTATTGCTGAAAGAAGATTGATGACCACAATTTCAAAGCAAAAGAAAAACAGCGGTTAGCAAACTACAGTCAAATCTTTAAACAATAGTTGGCTGAAGTATTCATCAAACAAGTCGAAATTGGGAAATATGCAAAATGCAAGTCATTTCCTTCCACACCGTCTTGTATTCAAGAAAGTACCACAACTCTAGAGGGATTTGTCTTTGATGCATCATGTAAAGTTGGTTAGAATCTAAGAACCCTTTACGTTTTCTTATGATCTGGAACACTTACCTTTGTTACTAACTTTTACGTAATTCCTACGTAACTTGAATAGGATACTGTGGTTAATAACAACACTGATAAACACTGTATATAATTTCTAGCACAACTTCTTTATTTTTAACTGTATTTAGTATTAGTCTTGTGCTGAAGATGAGAGCATAACTCTTGAAATACATGTATACAGTTTAAATAAACAAGTTGTTGTAAAAAATACTCTTACATGACGCTAGTTACAACCGACCGCTTTACATTCTCTTTTTACCAGAAAACGACGCTATACAATTTGACAAAACGGAACCAAACGTCGACAAAACCCACTACTATGTTCGGTTAAAAGTGAGAACTATAGAATTTTACAAAAACTGGTCAAATTTTAACAGAAAAGAAAAAGTTATCTGTATCAATAAACCATTACTTAATATGGAAGATATTCAGCCATGAATAGTCAACTCCGCACATAAGATTTAAAAACTTAAAACAATTTCTAGAACACCACGTCACTGAAGATGTTTGCCGCAGCAGCAAACAAATCTTCTGGAAGAAGCTGCAATAGACCACAGCCCGAAAAATTGTGGTATAATGTTGTCGTTATCTAGTAATGATTGTACGTGTAGTGACGTAGATTTGATAGTGAAGATATCATCGCGTCACATGTCCCTGCTACTCTTTCCACCTTCTTGCCTCTCCGTTACATTTCAAACCGTATAAATTTGATGGTATTGGCTAGTAACAGTCTAGTGGTTAGTACGTTCGGTGATTAATGTCTGCTAAACCGAAAGCCACAACTGACGAGAACAGCTACTTTCTCTTAAGTTACGACTACCGCACGAGGGTCTAGTGATTTAAGTCCGCCGCATCTTTTGCACTAGTCGTAGCCCTAAAGATCTAAACCTCCAAGTCGTGGGTGGCCGATTTACATTTGTCTATATTTCAGGCACCTGGTCATTAACCACCCTGCATTTATCCGTTAACAGTACCAGTCCAAGAATCTCCAACTACGTTTAATTAAAATAGGTTAGGTACACCGTAGGGGGTTTGTTGTCACCGTAAACAAAACCAAGTTGGTAAGTCTGCTAAAAACACCGACAGTTGGATACATGCCTTTTCGAAAACCGTAAAGTTTAGGTAAAACTACAGGGCTAAAATTTGAATATCGAAATTGTTTTACGATAAGCTTATATAGGATTGGTTTTGCGGATCAAGAAAAACTGATTGATTGAAAACTAATTTCATGAACTTTAATATTATACTACTGAATTAATATGTCATGGGACTGAATTCGGAGAAAATAGAGAAGGAACGTTGTTTATGCCAAGCTGCCATGATATGAAAATGACTGCCGTCATTCGGGGGAAATAATAATCCGAAAATAGCCAAATACGTCCGTATTTCCATACAGCAATTGACCTAAATAGTCAAGTTCTCATCTGAATATTTTCATACATTATACAACTAGACAAGTAAAAATACTTGAAAATACTAGAAATTTACAAAAAATAGTCAAATTTTAACAGAAAAAGTTATCTGTATTCAAACTGTAAGTTTTGTGACATCTAGTATCGACTCGTGTTAGCGATCACGTACGCACATGGTTCGCATTAAGCAACTTTGTCGATAGGTATGTAAAAGCAGTTACATAAGTCGATCCTTCAATAATTATAAGCCAACTAAGTGTTAGCAAAAATAAAAATCTTGAATCGCCTGCTGTAGGTCCGCAAGAGGTTGTACAATAGTAAACAAACATTGAGAATCATTCGACAGCTGTTTCGTCATTTTGGGACTCTTCATCTCTGTTTTAATAAACCATTACCTTACATGGAAGATCATCAGCAATGAATAATCAACCAGTACTATAAATAGTGCACCAAAAGAAACATCAGTCAGAGACTTAAAACGATTTCTAGGACACCACGTCACTGAAGATGTTTGCCGCAGCAGCGAACAAATCTTCTGGAAGAAGTGGAAGAAGCTGCAATAGACCACAGCTCAATAGCCCGAAAAATTGTGGTATAAAGTTGTTGATATGTTTTAATGATTGCACTTTTAGTGACGTAGATATCATCGCGTCACTCGTCCCTACCACTCTTTCTACCTTCTTGTCTCACCGTTACAATTCTATGAAAGGGTGAAACAAAACCGTATAAGTTTGATGGTATTGGCCAGTAACAGTCTATGTAGTGGTTAGTACGTCCAGTGATTTTTGTCTGCTGCACCGAAAGCCACAACTGAGGAGAACAGCTACTTTTTTTAAGTTACGACTATTGTACGAGGGTCTAGTGATTTAAGTCCGCACCATTTTTGCACTGGTCGTAACTCTAAAGATCTAATCCTCGATTTACATTTGTCCATATTTCAGGCACCCTGTATTTATCCGTTAACAAGTCGCTAATTACTTACCTAGAGTAACAGTCCAAGCATCTCCAGTTACGTTTAATTAAAATAGTTTAGATACATCACAGTGGGCTTTGTTGTCACCGAAAGCAAAACCAAGTTGGTGTAGCTGCTTGAAACTCCGAGCCCGTTCAGTGACAATTAAGGAACAACGATGGGGTTTTTTAACACTTTCGGTGGCTAGAGTGCTCTTTTGGGCCGCGTTCGTCGCGAGTTGTTTGTGGGGCGCCTTTCACCGTTTGATGTACGGGATCTCTGCTCGGGCGCCATGTAAAAGCTGGACTGTTAAGCTTCTAACGGTGTTGTTGATTTACCAGTTTTTACACTCTCAAGAAAAAATAGTAAAATTTGTTGTGTCTATCAAGCCCAAGCCGGGTACATGAACGATATAGTACATAAAATGTAAGAAGTCCGTTTTCAGATTAGCGCATATATTCTGCTAATACGTACGAATATACTTTGGTCTTTGTTACACGTATTGTATAAAGAAGACAAAAGATATATAGAATGTTTGTTAGCGCTGCGGGCGGTGAACTAACACATACATCCTACGTTGAAATGGATTTTCCATTTAAGTACCTGTATTAGAAGAAGACGGCATTATAAAGCGGCACGTTGCACCTACTTACAAATATCGACCGCAAGTTATGATGATCCAGTGGTACTACAAATTTTATTTTTATTTTTCTCAAATCGTACCACATAAATGTTATGCAGGTAAGTAACCTGTATATCTATTTTTAAACAAACGAATTAAAGAAAGAATCATTTATTTAAAATATGAATAAAGCTATTGTTACAGCAAACATTAAAATAATTATAATAATATAAACATTAAACTTACTGAAGTATCCTACGTACACAATTAACAATAGATTAGGTACCTATTAGATATGTTATTCCAGTATAACTTTCTCTATTAGTTAATTACGTGTATTTAGTAGGTAATTATAAATAATATAAATCTAACAAGGGAGAAATTTTGTTTAGTTACTTATAATACGTTTAGATACGTACATCGTACTTCAAAAATTAAAAATGCCCGGAAAGTTTTTAAACGAACGTAGTCAAGAACTAATTTGTAACGTATACGAATACTTCTGCCGAGAAAGAGATAATTTTGCTATTTTGGAAAATGTTGAAGCAGTGATAAAAAGAACGTGTAGTGCTCTAAAAGTTTGTGAGAAAACAATAAAGAAAATTATTTTGAGTAAACGAACGGGTACTCCATTACCAACAAGGATTAAAAGATCCTGTAAAAGCCTAAAACTAGAGACATGTCCGAACCATTAATACATACAATAAGAGATACTGTTTATGACATGTACGCGAAAAAGGAACATGTCACGTTGCAAAGAGTTAAAAATGTATTGCATGATAAGGGATTATTGGAAGCATCACTACCAACTATACGTAATATTTTACGAAGCATTGGATTTAAACATAAAAAAGACTGCAACCGCAGAGCACTTTGCGAAAAAAAAGAGTACGATTTTTAAAAAATTATATCCACAATATGCAAAAAGAATCGCCTCTACCGGTCGTGTTTCTAGATGAAACCTGGATATTTAATAAAGGGTCAGTGAAAAGGTCTTGGCAGGACGATACTCCAAAGTCTGTGAAGAATACACAGTGTTCTTCAACTGGGAAAAGATATATAATTCTGCATGCTGGTAATTCAAGTGGTTTCATTGAAGATGCAAGTTTAATATTTGCCGCAAAATCAAAGTCATCAGATTATCATGACAATATGGATGCAACAGTTTTCGAAAAGTGGTTCAGTTACTACCAAAGTTAAGCGAACCATCTATAATCGTGATGGATAATGCACCATATCATTCTCGTCTTGTGGAACGGATGCCGTCTTCTAGCTGGAGAAAATTAGATATACAAAAGTGGCTACAAACCAAAATATACCCTTCGCTGACAGTGATTTAAGGATAGATCTTTTGCATCTTGCTAAGCAACATAAAAGTGAAAAATGCTACGTAGTTGATAACATTATTTTAGAACATGGTCATTTTATTCTGAGATTACCTCCGTATCACTGTCAATTTAATGCCATTGAAAACATTTGGGGAATTTGCAAATCATATTATGATAAAAACATTGGTAGAGATTTAAAACAGTGTGACGGTGATATTTGGAAAAAAACAATTTTGCATGCTGAAAAACTTATATCGGATGGATGGTCACGTGAAAAAGTGCTAGATGTATCGGTAGAACCGTTAATAATTTCTGTCGGTGGTAATGATACAGAAGACAGTTATTCGGATTATGACGACAGTGAAGTTCCTTTTAAGACTGCACTTAATTAGTGATTAATTTAATTCTAATTAATTGTGTAGGTATTTATTGAAATAAGTACCTATTATTTTTATGTTTACTGTAGCAATGATAAACCAAATTTCTCCCTTGTTAGATTTATATTATTTATAATTACCTACTAAATACACGTAATTAACTAATAGAGAAAGTTATACTGGAATAACATATCTAATAGGTACCTAATCTATTGTTAATTGTGTACGTAGGATACATCAGTAAGTTTAATGTTTATATCATTATAATTATTTTAATGTTTGCTGTAACAATAGCTTTATTCATATTTTAAATAAATGATTCTTTCTTTAATTCGTTTGTTTAAAAAATAGATATACAGGTTACTTACCTGCATAACATTTATGTGGTACGATTCGAGAAAAATAAAAATAAAATTTGTAGTACCACTGGATCATCATAACTTGCGGTCGATATTTGTAAGTAGGTGCAACGTGCCGCTTTATAATGCTGTCTTCTTCTAATACAGGTACTTAAATGGAAAATCCATTTCAATGTAGGATGTATGTGTTAGTTCACCGCCCGCAGCGCTAACAAACATTCTATATATCTTTTGTCTTCTTTATACAATACGTGTAACAAAGACCAAAGTATATTCGTACGTATTAGCAGAATACATGCGCTAATCTGAAAACGGACTTCTTACATTTTATGTACTATAGTAAATTTAACAATTTTAAAATTCAAAATGTTTTTGCAGGTTTTAATTTAAGAACGACGTCGCGATTTCTATTTATCGCTAAATACTATGTAATTCTTAGAAGTTTTCCTTTTTATATTATCATATTTTCTTCATTTTTAACGGCCCCCCCTCTTCCGCCAGTTTATTAATAATTTAACATCCTTATTCAGGATGTTAAAAAGTGAAAATTATATGAAATAACCTGAAAAAATTTCAAATTGGTTTTCATTTTCCTGTTTTAATCTCAGGCTCTTCCGATGTTAAAAGCAAACATCTGGAAACGTGTTCGACGATTATTTTACACAAATTTGAATCGTTTAATTGCTAAGAATTTATTTATGCAAAAATTGTGTAATTTGAGAATGTTGAGTAGCAATAGGAATAGTTTAAGAAAGGAAAGATAACTTGAAAGTATTATAGCTATCATATTTTAGACTATATAAAAAGAGAACAAACGACCAATAAAAGAGCTTCGGAAGGCCCCCCATGGTTACTTCAAATTGAACGTGACGTTGTTACTTCTTCTTTGAATCGGTCCATAACATCGAAAAGAAAATCTTTGCGAGAGAAAATTAATGTTTAATTAAAAGTTTTCAAAGCTGTTTAAATGAAAATGTGTGACAATGCACATTTTTGAATTTATTTTGTGATGTAGTGAAATCGATTACTAAAAATTGCATGCATGCGTACAGCTTTGATTGATGACATATAGTTGATTTTAACTTAACGCTAGTATGAACTTCACAACGAGCGACTAATCCATCAAAGGAAACTGTTTCCATACTCCGACGCGTGTACATTTTGCACGCATCTATGTACAATGGACTTTATTGACTTGAATGGTAATCGTTTAGCTATGAAGTCTTTCGAAATTCGCTGTCGCTTAAAAAGGGATCGTAAAATTCTGACCAAATCAAAAGCAAATGGCAATTACATGTTAAATCTTCTTTAATTATTTTTGGTGATAAAATACCTTTTATTAAAGTGACTATTATGTTCTGCTACTCTAGTTATAACAACCACAACAAAGTTGGTTTGAGTTAAGCCAAAGGCTTTCTTTAGTCCTTATCTGTCATGTTGCCTGTGTTACTTTAATTAAAATTAAACCTACGTACATGACTCACTTCGCAAAGTTCAAATTTGAGCTAAAACGTAAAAATTTTTAATATCAAACTAGATACTTTCTTAACGATTAAATTTTTCATATTTAACAAAAGAAAAACGAAAAGTCATTTAAATATTTAAATACTCTGACAATTTTAATTATAAGAATCGGATAAATGTGCTCGGTACAATAAAATGTAATTTAATTTTAATTTTGAAATTTTCTCTCGTTTTATAAATTCACATACCGTAAAAACGTATTGTTTGAGTAATTTATGTTTATACTTTTATTAGTGTTCATCAAAGGTGATCTTACATTGTTTAAATTTAAATTTAATTATTTCGGAATTTATTCAAATTTAATTAGAGCTTTTTTTGTAAAAATTATACGACAAAAGGTGATAACTTTTGTGTAAATAATAAATTTAAGCAAAAGTAAAGTATACACCGTAAGGCGGCCATTACACGTTTATGGAAATTAAATCAATTTGATTTTTTGCAAATGTGTAAATGTACATAAAAAACTATGCTCTTTCAAATAAAAATATAATGGTTATTGTACAACTTCCGGTCATTCCGGAAGTGGATATTAACTTCGTTATTTTAAATGTAACACCCTATATATTATTAAAATTTTATATTCAGCATAAAATTCTTATTGATACCATACTTGCCTATTCAAAGTCTAACCCTGTTTCGGTATTCAATTTTTCTAAATTTTTTGTCGCCTGTAGATAATTTCTTAAAGTCGCCTATCTCAGCTACTATTTTAATCAGATACTTGTAATTTTAGGATGAGGTACTAAAATAGATTTAATCTCCATAAACGTCTAATGACCGCCTTACGGGGAACACGGTGTATAGATTAGCAGTTACAGAACACCAAGACAATGATTAAGAGAGCAAACGGTATTACTATGGCTTCTGTTTCTTACTAACCTTTAGCTCAATATTTAGGATTAAATTAAAAGCACCGTGACGTGATCTTAGGCTTAATCCAAGTTTATAAATTCACATAAAGAATTGAGGATACAGCATATTTTGCTAAAGTACGACCAACAAGTGGTACGACATCTAGTTTCGACTCGTGCTATCATAACATGTCAGAAATTAATTTGCTTTAAAGACATTTTTTCGACAGACGTGTAAGCAGTTACATAAGTTAATCTTTTATTATTATAGTTATCTAAGTGTTAAAAAAAAATAACAATCTTCAATCGCCTGCTGCAAGTTCGCAAAAGATTGTACAATAGCAAACAAACACCAAGAATCACTTGACAGCTATTTCGTTCTTTTGGCACTCTTCAAGATCGAGAGAACTTGGGTGTAAGTTTACTATTGTACTACCTCTTGCGAACCTACAACAAGCAATTCGAGATTGTTATTTTTTGTCAACACTTAGTTGACTATAACAATTGAAGGATCGACTGATGTAACTGTTAACATATCTGTCGACAAAATTGCTTTAAAGAGTCCGGTCGAAAGTAATGTTACGGTGGAAAGGTTTCTTTTATATGTCCTTTTGAAGTTTAGGTAAACTTACAGAGCTGAAATTTGAAAATCGAAATTGTTTTACTATAAGCTTATATAGGATTCGTTTTACGGATCACCGAAAGTGGAAAACTGTGTGCATATTTTTGGGTGATAGTAATGAGAAAAACTGATGGATTGAAAACTAATTTCATGAACTTTAGTATTATGCAATCCAATGAATATGTTGCGGGACTGAATTCGGACAAAATTGAAAAAAAAACGACGAGACGTATTTTTAGACAATAGGTCAAATTACGAGAATTTTTATTTATCGAGTTGTATACCAGCTGTCCGTTTTTTAAGTGCCACTATGGGGATCTCGCTTATCTTAAAAGATACGAAGTCGGTTAAATTGGGGCAAAGTCGCGCATTTTTATGCTAAATTACAATCTGAAAAGAAATTTGAAATACCTTTAATAATTTTGAAAATATCGAAAAAAAACGAAAATTTCTGATTTTTGTTTTTAATTTTTTGCCGATAATCTAATCAGATTGGACATTTCTAACCAAGACATTATTCATGCACTTTTTCATGGAGAATTTGAATATCACATTTTGGATTTTAATATTTCTAGATGACGTTTTTTTTTCTCTTGACAGCGATGTATCACACTTGGTAGTCCAGTATCACATTTTTGTCAAAAATCCAATTTTTAATTTTTTACTAGCAGTGCTAAGGAAAAAACAACGTCCTTTTGTTTTTATCAAAATTAAGACATTTTGATCCGTCTGTTTGGTCGCGGCGTTGGAATTGAATTAGTTCAATTTTCAACTGACAAAGATGTGGTACTAGACTACCAAGTGTGATACATTGTTGTAAATAGAAAAAAAACGTCATCTAGAAATATTAAAATCCAAAACGGCGTTCATAAAAAAATAAAGTTGACAGGTGTTTCTCCGCCATGTTGAAGAAAATAATTGGAAAAGTAATGTCATATTCGAATTCTCCATGAAAAAGTGTCTATATCATGAAAATATTACACCTTCCACAGTAATATTTTTGATAGGTAAGTTTGACATAAGTGAATATACAAGGGTTCGTATATTCGACTTGGTATATTTTAGTTACGTCATAATAAGTAAAATAACAGCTGTAATACGTCATAACAACTGAAAATCAGGCATTTTTATTGGTTCATATTTTGATAGGTGATATAGTCATATTAATACATAGTTTTGTATAATCTGCTAGCTATTAGTAGATAATGAGTCATTGTTTATTTTTTAACGCCTTTCTGATCTTTTATTTTCAATACTACAAGAAATTTAGATATTATCAGAGAGTATTGAACTTGACTAGCAATTTTTAGCGACCGTACTACTTTAAGTCAAATTAATTTCGAACGTGTTACGATAGCACCAGTCGCCACTACATGTCGCAACATTTACTAGTCAAATATGATGTGCCTACCTGTAAGTAATATAAACGACGGCGCGCATTTCTACAATAGTAAACTTACACTCGAGTTCTCTCACACTTGAAGAGTCCCAAAACGACGAAACAGCTGTCATGGTGATTCTCGGTGTTTGTTTGCTATTGTAAAATCTCTTACTTACATCAGGCAATTCGAGATTGTGCGAGGAACGGTGTATCAGTTTCACTTAGACTTGATAAATTAACCGATAGTTCTATTATATCGTACTATATATTATACCACACTATACGGGTTTATACAGATCTTCTGGGGCACCATACATAACACTTACATTACAATACAATATTTAAAATGTACCATACAAATAAATAAATAAATTATACGGTATGTCCCGGATAATCTGAAGCATTCTGTTTAACGTGAGCAATTTGAAAAGTCCGATTCTCTATGTTAAACAGAATGCTTCAGATTATCCGATACACACAGTATAATAAATTAGAATAAAACTTTGATTTTAGTATAAAAAAAGGCATAACTGCAAGTTATATTAATTGTAAAGCTTATTAAAATTAAATTTGACAATTTCAATCTCTATTTTAACATTAATTACGATTTATTTCTCTACCTCTAAATACAGAGTGATTGTAGGAGCGTAACCGAGCAGTCAAAAACACTAGTCCAGTAAACTACCTGGGCGCTGGTTCGATTCAAGGTAACGTCGAAATATTTTCTCAATGTAATTTTAGACCATACAACTAAAGGCCGGTCAGTTAAATTTCCCATACTAACATCTTGGTGTTTGAATTTGTGGTGGGGAATTACGTGCGCATGCGTTTGGGCGAGGTCGGGATAAGGCTAGGGAGCGTGTGGGTTAAAGTTAGCGGGGTTTGGGTAATTTTAATAACGATCGGAATTTTTCGGGGTGCGATCGGTAGGATCGATCATATTTGGGATCGTTCGGAATTAGTCGGAACTGCTTCGGGATTGACCGGGAGGGGTAGCTAAAGCCATAGATCAGTTACCCGTTCAATGGTTCATCGGTTTCCCGGATACTAGCACAGTAAGATCGATTTTGAAATGAAATTATAGAATAAGTTTGTTGTAAACTGCATTTCAAGAGAATGAATGAATTTATTGATGAAAATTTTTTTTTGAAAATGGCTAATTTATATCGTATAAAATAAATTAATTAAGTAATCAACCGCGGGTTAACCGATCAATCGCCTCAGCGATCTCCCTCAATTGATCCCGATTAATTCCGAACGGACCCAGGCTCCCCGATTCTCTCCGAAAGCTTCCCATTTTGACCCCCAACTTACATGAAAGCTTCCCGTTTTTAAGACTATCTCGCCAGATAGAACGGGGCATGCGTACACAATCGCCCACATACACAAAATTGAAATCCCCCACTACAAATTCGAATTTTGCCCCAAATAAGAGCCAGAACCACTACTATACACCTATCAATATTGATTGATTGATATTGGTTATAAAAAAATAGAAAATCTACTGATCTCTAAAATCTATTTTACTGGAAAGTATTATCCATGGCATTACTTGAAATGTGATATTTATACTAGATTAATTAATCATTGATATTAAAATATACTCCGAAAAGACTGGAAACAAGTTCAAAAATATTATCTTCAATCTAAGAGGTCTATTTTATTATCACCTTTCACCTAAGTGATCCGTACAACTTCTTTGTTATCAAGTATACGCGAACTGCTTACAGTCGAGTATGATAAAAGCTTGCCAGGACTGCTACATCTATATGACGATTGGGATATTTGGTGACATGATCAAAAGGTCATTTAGTTAAATTTGACAGAGAACTACTGAAATACTCTAAAAGTAACAAAACAAGAAAGTCGTTAGTGTTCCGACGCGCTTAACGTGCAGGTATTTCCAATTTGCAATATTTTTGTGTCCAGAACGTTTTTCCGCTTAAATCCCTGCTCGGGCGCTATTTTCAGGCGTTTTCTGCCCGGTTCTATTGGATTACAAAAATTAAAATGAAGCGAACAGATTTACTCTCTGGACGGTCGACCTCTGTTGTTGGGTATCTTCAGTGGAGATTAAAATTCCATAAGCGGACAGAATTTACTTTATAATTTACTCTCTGTACTTTAGTTGTCGGTTAGCTTTGATCGCCTACAGGAAGCAACTCGGAAATAAAAAAAAACAAAATACATTTTTTTGTATAAACTGTAATCTCAAACCAAACTCTAAGCGGAATTTTTTATGTATTAACAAACGTAAAAACAGTTCTACAGTTCTACGGTAAACTCGGCAGATGTTCTGGTTGGTAAGCAAGTTTGGCGAATGTGCCAACCGGAAAGCTGGAAAAGTCGACGGACGTAAATGTGTTACGTTTTCCTGGGCCGGATTGAGTTCCGTACTCGAGATGCAAAAGTGCGCCACTCCCAATACAGTACACTCTAGACGAACTCTAGGAATGAAAGGATAAATTTGCACTCAGAAAAGTTGGAACCTGTTTTTTATACAGGATGAAATGTTAATCGCTTTTCTTTGGTTTGCTTGGTACTTGAGAAACTTTCCCGCTAATACATTTTAGCTATCTATTAACCGCAGGAGGGTTTTGACTTAAATTGATGCTTAAGTCCTTTTGAACTGATATTAAAATTTTTCTTGCAATATTCATTTACGTCGAGAGCTATATAAAAACAACGAAAATAACAAACACTGTCACGTGATGTATCGGCGCATAAAATACAACATAGTGTAATTACCAAAACCACTTGGAGGGAGTCTTGTAGCGATCGTATTTTCGCGTTTGCTTTGTTTTTACTATGGGAAGGCAAAACATTTTGTATATGCAGTAATTTCGCTTACTATGGAATTCGTTGTAATCTAGTTTTTGTAAAATATAACCCATAGTAGGATGAATATGAATCAATTAAATTAATTTAGTCGGTTTATTAGCAACAATGGTCTGTGTTGTAAATGAATATAATTTATCCTTGATCATTTGCCGCATTCGGACCACAACGGCCCACATCTGCCGTTTATTTATCAATGGTTGGTGACCCCAACCTAATTTTTGCCTCGGCGCATGTCAGAAGAGACCAACAGTAATACTATACATCTAAGACTTCTTTTCAACAACTCCATCACCCAGCGATTTAACCCTGCTGTATCCCACACGACAATGTTTTTAATCGACCCGTCAAAAATTTAAGCAATCCAATCTTAGCAATCATTTCGGTGTAAACTAAGTCATCAGTCGGTAACAACACAAAAATCCCTAACCACACATGTTATATACCAAAATTTCGGAAGCGCGAGCATGTGGCGATCACCCGATTTTTTCTGAAATTATTTCTCACTTGTGTCAACCTAATATCTGGTTTACAACATTTACACCAAAGAAATGCAAGGTTGCAAGAATAAAAAAGGAACAATCTTATAAGTGGAGCATTTTCTGGTGGTTTTCAATCAATAATTTTGATGAAACCATTTTTAAAGTTTATGAAATTTAGTATATTTTACAAATTGAATTTATTATTGGATTTCAATATTAGAAGTAAATATCATAAAGCGCAATTTTCAATATTTGTCAATAAGAAAAATTGGTACAGGACAACAGTTAGTAATAAACTTTTTGTTAACAATTTATTGTATTACTCATAAAAGCAGCTATAAAATATCTTATAGGTGTGACCGAATTTGAAAACCTCTTTAGCAGGAAAGCAAACCGGTATTCTTATTCTTCGAAAATACATGCCTCTTTTTTAGTGCCTCCTTGAGGTTGACTAAAGCACATATAACACGGGCAAGATCGAATATTATATGTATTGCAAAATTCCAATATTTATTTAAGCATGTGGGTTAAACATCTAACCTACATTTTAAGATATTTTAAGGATTTGCTGAGCTTTTCGCTAAGGGATTTCATAAGATATTTACCCTTTAGAAGTGACATTGCGTCTTGAACAGTGATAACATGAAGAAATTGTTGGAATCCTTAAATCTTCAATTTTATTCGTTATAATATTACTTTTTGTATATAAAAGATATCATTTTCTAACAACGTTAATCCAACAAGGGAATAATGAATTTTCCAAAATATCAAAAATGTAAAGTTACTTTTAGCATAAATCTTTTTAAAGAGAAAATTAGTTTATGCGACGCTCGCGGTTGTTTTTCTATCTAAAATGTAATGGATTTTTTTTGTCCACGAGTGTAGATGCTTAATTGGCTATATTGGAAGTAGTAGGTGTAAGTATTTAACGTGACAAAATACTGACTCAATTTAATTTAATTTTGAAAGCAACAAAAGGTACAGTGAAGACCTCACTCGAGATTAATGTGTCCCATGACAATAAAACGTTATTTTCAGCTGAAATAAGACTCGAGTTTAAATAGAAAGAACGCCATTTGAATTTAGAGCGGAAAATAGCTGCGAATTAAAATCATCCTATATAAACGCACTATGAATCAACGCTAAATTGGCAAACTTAGTCTTCGTGATTGAACATAATATAAAAGGAGAATCTCCATTTTCTATTTTTTTAAGCAAAACAAAAATAGATTTTGAGTGTTCGAAACGTCACAGTGTGTTCTTGTTCTCTTCAGTAAGCCATTATGTTCTATAACAACGAGTGGTAAATCTCCCAAGGGAACCTAATGGTCTCACACGCCGTTGCGTTGCCGCTCACCTCATAAAAACAACGCAAATACGGCCTTCTCTTATTAAGAGAGAATGAAATTTCGTGTATAGTGGTTAAATGAGTTGGCGCCCTTGCTGTCATGTGCACACGGTTCTTTCAGCGCACTACAACTTGCATCAAAGATGGGTTTTCGGTTTCCCCTTTATTGTTTCAACAGGAATAAATTAAGTAGATTGAATAGAAAAGAAACATCTTTTTTTATTAAGATGGATTGTGTTGGCATTGATCTAATTTTGGACAATTGGTACAAACGTTTATGTAATTGCTTGAAACTAGAGATAATCTCTAATTTGAGTACTATATTTTAGTATTTTTGATGTATTCTTATGTGAATAGTAACTAATTATTACACAAAGTAAGTTCTCTTCGCACGAGGCACTAATTAAAAGTAACTATAGTGATTTATGCATTGTTTTAATTAAATTATTTGTAATTTACTCTATCATTTTATTATTAAACAATAGGGTAACGTACGTCTGCTGTACAAATAATGTGGATTTAAGAAACTGTTGGAGTGTTTAACAAAATAAATTCAATTGACTTCTATATTAAACATGAGATTCTATTAATTTTTCTATATATAAATTTATCTCAGGATCTTGACTTCTTAAATAAAATACGTCGGTTGAAACTTAAAAAAAAAATTTAAAACAACGTAAATCATGAAACCTACAATTTTTTATCTATTGACTTAACCTTGATGAACTTTAATTAACCCAACGTGGAGATTAAATGCAACTTAAAAAATATTTCCTCTACAATCTTTTTTTCTATACACAAAATTATCTTTATTACATTCTTAACCCCTAATGTTATTTACATTTACTGACGACGTGATGGGGCAACCGTCAGAGACTTTGAACGATGATCTGGGTTTGTTTATACGATGTTCTTTGTTCGTAATAACCTTACTTTCCATACTTTTCATATTTACTTTCCATTAATGGTTTATTTACTAATTATTTCATAATGAACTTTCTAGTATAAAACCGTCGTTTTAAAAGGTTAACGAGAAATTTCACACATTCATTTTTTTGTGCACCATCTTAACTTCACACCTTTCATCGTTTGCTGTTCAGAACGTAATCTTTCCCACTTTCCTTTCCTTTTAGCACGAATACCTTATATCGATTTATCCTTATACTATACAATACACAAGTTTATACTATTCATACATTACAGCGACCTTGCGATCAATTATGTTTTGACAGATTTCTGAGAATCAATTTGACAAGGCAACACTATTTGTAGACTGCCGGAGCTTGAGATATGTATTAATAAGTTAACGCCATAAAGAAGAGGTTTAAGGAAGACACCTTTAAACCAGTCACGAATACCCACCAAGCATAATTGGATCAAACCAAAATCATGAGATATGGATACTTACCTAATCGATATTGTAAAACGCAATTTAGTAAAAAAAATATTAATTTGATATTACTTTGTTTTATGTTATCGTCTAGCTTCGGTTTTGTTTTACTTTGTAATAATTCATTGGCAATAACAAACTTATTTTATTAGGAGGGCAAAGTGTATCCTAAAAGACAGCTGAAGTCATTAGGCAAGGACAAACAAAAACGTGCAGGACTTACCGAGAAACTATTTTCAATAGGGTGTTTAAAGGGCACCATCACTTTGTTACAGGTTTGTTGATGAAGAACATCAAAAACAAATTTTATTTACAGTTTGGAACACTTACACGTAGCTCCAGACTCGCAGAGTGGGTTGCGGAGGTGATTTATACGCATGTTATCAAAGACTTCCGACACTGTACAGGGTGCCACCTATATAATCCTAGCAATTACTCTTAGGTAGTAGGAACTCAAGAAAAGAACAAACAAACGTGTACAAAAAAAGAACATATATAACGTTATCTATAGACACATTCAAACAAATATGAGAAGGTATCAAATATATAAAATTTAAGAAATAATTACAGTATTATTACAAAGTATCAATTAGCTCCATCCAACGTTACGCTACTGGTTTATAGTTAACCAAAAATTTGTGGCGTTTTATCATACGAAATAAACTGTTATGTTTTTTGCATAAACCCCAAAGTTATTATACAAATGGTGAAAGCATACAGCCGTGATTATCTAAACTAGCGTGAGACGAACTACATTAATATCAACAAATAATTGATCCCCCGACTTACAACACGTAACAACTCATTTAAGTTAAGTAATTCTCATACAAAAAAAATCAATTCAAAAATGATTATCATACCGCAAGTGCACAACAACGTTTTTTTAATACCCCTTTAAAACGAGTTCACCACGAAAAAAAACGAAGACAATACAGGGTGACAATTAGCTGGATGTTTCCAAACCAGTATTTGTACAGCTTACGTGTTCACCAGTAATATAGAAATTTAGGTGGCCTTCCTTGGGATTTTAGTCCTTCCGACAAAAATCCCTTCGGATTCTATTGTTTTATCAAAAATGGCGCGTAAAAAACCGCTTGCCGGACATTAATGAACGGTCAATATTAGACTTTGCCGTATCAAAAGGAAACCTCCAGTAATGTATAATTGCCTTACAAACGTAGATCTGAGATCAAATAGAACATTTTATAAACTTATTTAAAAGGACAACAGAAATATCCTGGAGCATCCCACTAAAAACACCTCCGCCTTCAACCAATTTTTAGTGAAAACAAAGAACGCTGTCAACATTCCCACCCGATTAACGTCACACATTGTAATGTGGGTTGTCTACTACAACGCGCCCGCAATTCTACAAAAACCATTTAAAAGTACTGATCAGACAAGACAACTTTGAACTGAATTCAAAAACCATGCATGACTCACTTTTATACTTATTAAAAGGATCTCTAGAAGATAATTAAACGTTCTAGATTTCTAGAAACACCGCAATTATTCTGGGAACTCCAGTGACGTAACAATACAAATTAAAATGATACGAGAAGGTAGCGAATAAAACAAATCTGTAAGAAACAAGAAACAATCACAGTATACAAAAGAAACTGTAATGTTCATTGTATAAAACCGCAAGCTGTTAATTAGTGATACGCGTATACGCATTTACGATAAGATATCAACAAACAACGATTATCAATGATCCCCGACTTACAAACACGTAACAAAATATTTAAGTTAAATGATTTCTTACACGAAAAAATTTGATCAAAAAAATAAAAAGACAGAAGATATTACTTAGAGGAACTAACAAAAAACGTCCACACTCCACCAACTTTTAAAGTATAATGTAATGTACCATACGAATAAATAAATAAAATAATAAAGAAGAGAAAACGTCGTTGAAAAACCCCCGCCCAATTTTCATTACATATTGTAATATGAATTTCCAACTACAAAGCGCCCACAATTTCCACAAACACAATTTAAAAGTAGTGAAAAAAAAACCCGCCACATCTAATAAACCAAATAATTAATACTCGTAATTACGTTCACTTACAATCGATTTTTGAATTTTAATTAATTTACTTTGAATTAGTTGCTTCTTGATTAACTATTTTATGTAAATTGATAATGAAACACTTTATTCGGATTAAATTTAGTTATACAGTGTGTCAGAGTGTACCCAAATTTAGTACGATTGTGTTGTTATCTTTGTTATAACAAAGTTAGAATTTTGGCTGGCATTCAGAGCACTGGAGAAAAATCACATTGACTCGACACCCTGGCGGATCATCGCGATTCTTTGTTACAATTCGACAATCGAACGTCAAACAATTCCGAAAATATTCGCAAAAACTCAAACAACTTCGTTATCAAAACGATCCAATATTTCCGTTATTGTAAAAGTTATAAAAAAAAATTTTTGACACAAAAATGAATACATAATAATTTTTAAAAACGAATTTCTTTAATAGCTTTCGAGATAATGGTAGTTTTTGTTCTTGTTAATGGGTGCCATCTTAAACTTCTACAAGGTTTCTTTAAGTTTACAGTCATATCCATTGACTTCTTAATATGAATTTGACACAGTTAATCTATTTTCAGGAATTTTGCATTACCAATTAATTTAAAAAATTTTTTTATATTTTTAGAGACTATTTTGGTTTCAACGTTTTTCTCATTTTTAAGAATTTTCTTTTTGATTTTATTTCATTTTATATTTTTTCAATTATATTTTTGACATTATTTTAAATTTTTTTAGTTTTATTGTTACAAACTATTAATATAACTTTTCAATTTAAAAATACATTTTTGGAAACTCTCCATTACTTTCATTTTACTTATTTTCCTTTTATTTCACCTTCTCAAGTTAACAATTTTTCCCATTTTTAAATTTATTACACTTTCAACAATTTAATCTTAATTAAATTTTAGATTCTTAATTTTCTATTAATTTTATTCTAATATTTAGCAAGTTTACTGCCTTTTTAGTAACTTTTCTTTTCTTAAATTTGTGAGTATTCTCTTATTTATAATTTTGTTTAAATTTTTTATATATTATTAACATTTTCTTTTCTTCATTGTTGTAAAGACATTTTTCTTTATTTAGCGTTTTTAACTATGTGAATTTTGTTACATTTCCAGTAAATTTCTTTACCAAGTTTCCTTTCATTTTCGTTTAGGTTTTATGATTCTTTATTTTTATTAATTTCATTTGGAAAGTTGGCAAGCTTACACCTTGTTTTGGTAATTTTATTCTTTCTTCTTCTCAATTTGGGAGTTTTCTTTTATTTATAATTTCGTTTTTAAACATTATTACATTTCCATTAAATTCCCTTGCCATCTTTTCTTTCATTTTTCATTTTCTACTCTTAATGTGTATAATATTTCGTCTTAACTATTAAGTTCTACGATTCTTTATTTTCCATTAATTTTATTATGAAAATAAATTTTGAGTTTTGTTTTATTTATAATTCAGTTTTAAAATTTTGTTACATTGCCTGTAAATTTATTTACCAAATTTTCTATCATTTTTGTTTTCTACTTATTTTATCTCTTAATTTGTATAAGATTTATTTAAGTTTTTACTATTAATTATGTTTTGTTGTTGTTTATTTTCCATTTATTTCATTTGGAAAATTAGCAAGTTTACTCTATTTGTGAATAATTTTTAATTAATCAACCCTCTCAATTTTGTGAGTTTCCTTTAATTGATAAATTTACTGAAATTTTGTTTTATTTTTCGTAATTGTTCTATCAATGTTTATTTTCATGAATTTTATATTGAATTCACTACTATATTCACTTCTATATTTTTCTGTTTTATATTAAATCTTCTTTCATTTTTTGATGTTTTTTTAATTATGTCCGTCTTCAGAAATTTTATCATCCCTTAACTGTAAAATTTTTGTTAATTTAAAAAAAGGCTTGCCCGTTAGCTTAATAATTCTGCCCAATAATTTCATTTCAAAAATTTTCCGTTAATTTCCTTTCATATTTTTACATTTTTGAAATTTTCTTTTATTTTTAGAAACTATTCTATCAATTTTGTTTTTTCATAAATTTTCTATTGATTTTACTTCTCAGTTTATGTTTTTCAGTTATATTTTGTGATTTTTTGTTGTTTTTGTCAATTTTGTTTCATTTTTAAATACTTTTTATTATGGTAATTTTTGAATTTTGCAAGTTTATTTCATTTTAAGTATTTTGCATTAGGATTTAATATTGTAAATTTTCTGAAATTTTAGAGGCACATCAATTTTGCCTTTAAAAAATTTGTATTTTCTCTTCTTTTGTCACTTCTATATTTCTCTTAGTTTTCTTTTATTGTGTAACAAGTTTTCAATTAATTTGAAAACTTTTTAATTTGTAATGTTATTTCATTTTAGAAATTTTCCATTAACTTAATTTTCGGTTTTGTTATGTTTCACTTTTCATTTATTTCACCTTCTCAATTTAAAATTTTACTTCCATATATTAACATATATTAACATTTTTCTTTTATTTTGCATTTCTTTAATTTTCAGTATTTTTATTTATATAACATCTACAATTATTTTACTATATTATGCAGCTTCATTTTATGCTTTTTCTTTGAACTTTCCGTTTTGTAACCTCTCAGTTGTTTTAGACTCAAATTTGCTATTAAATTTTGTTAATTATATTTCACTTAATTAAATTTTGATAATTTTCATTTTCATTAATTTAATTTTTAAATTTTATAAGTTTGCTATCTTTTTATTCACACTATATATGTTTATACTCATCTTTAGGGTACCATACATAACAGCTACATCACAATATAATACTGAAAATGTACCATACAAATAAATAAATAATTAAAAAAAGCGACTTTTGCGCATGTGCGAGACGTTATTAAAATTTTGAATTACCTTGTAAGAGACCAGTTAAGCATTGCGTTTACCGTTTGTGAACTCAAAGTTTGTTGCAGTAGTTTAATGTTTTGTTTTTTTGGTTGTACTAATGCAAACGTCTCGTCTCGTCAGACTAAGTTCTCTAGTCTTTTTTTGTATTGTTTGTTGGTATTACTGGTTAAGAATAATTACTAAGATCCTGTAGATGGCGCCTGGTGATCCTTTGGAAATCTTAGATTATATCCTGCGACCGACTCTACGATATAAAATCTACAGGTACGTTTCGAAACGGCTTTATTAGTATTATTCATTTTTTATGTACATCAACAACATATACTATTATTTTACTATATATTTTAGTTTTATTTTGTGTTTTTTCTTTCATTTTTCATTTATGTAACCTTTCAATTTTGGCAATTCTGTTTTATTTTTACAGTTATGTTAGCTTTAAAATTTGGCTAATTTTACTTTACTTTCAGTAATTTACTATTAATTAAGCTTTTTTCATTTTTCATTAATTTCATTTCAACATTATTACCATTTTTAGTAATTTTTCATTAATTTTTACCTCTCAATTTTTGTTTTTTGTTTATAATTTCACTTTTAAATTTGGCGTTTTATTTCATTTTCAAAATTAATCTTAACTTTTGCATGTTTTCTTTCTTTGTAATAAAGTCTTGTTTTATTATTTTCTCGCTTCTAAGTATATATAGTATGAATTTTGTACATTTTATTTATTTCTAAATGAGATGTACATTTCATTTATCTCTTAAATTTTTAAAAATTTCCGAAAATATACTTTCATATGTTCACATTTTTAGAAATTATCTTTTTATTGAATTAATTTTCAATTTTGCAAAGTTATTATTTTATTTTCAGAATTTTTGTTAAATTCTTTTCATGTTTTCTTTTTTTGAAAATTTATATTACGATTTAATATTGAAAATTTTCTTTTACTTTTAGAGGTCATTCCATCAATTTTTATTTTAAAATTTTATATTGATATTACCTCTATATTCACTTCTATATTTTTCTCAGCTTTTTTACTTCTTTTATTGTTTAAGGCTTTTCTATTTTGTAATGTTATTCCATTTACATTTTTTAGTTTTTATTTTTTACGTTATGTGGTTTTATTTTCCATTTATTTCACCTTCAAAGTTTAACAATTTTCCCGCTTTTTAAAAATATTTAATATATTAAAAATTTTCTTTTATTTTACATTTTTTTAATTTTTAGTATTTTATATAATAAAAATTATTTTACTACTTTTTCTTTCCATTTTTCTATTTGTGCCGTCCTTTTTTATTTTAGACTCAAATTTGTTTTAAAATTTGATTAAATTATTTACTCTCAATAAAATTTACTTTTAATGAAGTTTTGGAATTTTCATTTTTCATTAATCTCATTTCAAAATTAGGAAATTTTCTACCATTTCTAGTAATATTTCGTTCATTTTACTACTCAATTTTTTTTTTTTTGTTTATAGTGTAATGGTTGTCACCGTAATTAAATTTTTTGTTTATGTATGAGTCGCGTTAGCGTCTGAATGAAGTAACGTCCTTTTTTGTATCTAAGCCATTGTAAGTTTTGAAAAAGTAGAATTAAAAAAGTCGATTTTGACAAGTGTCAGATTTCTTGTCTTTTTGATCAGAAGTTTTCAGTAGGAATACTTTAAGTAGTAGGGAAAGTATTTTGGTTAAAAATACCGTGCCCTCATAATATTAGGTAACCCCGACGTGATACTGCTGAAAAAATATAAAATAAATAGGATCAAAAGGGGAAGAAGAGGCGAAAGAAGTTCGCCGGAAAAAACGATTGCTGCAGTGGAAATGGAACTTGCCAAAGAGAATTCCGGTCTTCAGAACTTTCGAATTTTTTGGCTTTAGTCCATATTTCCTCAAGAGTATTGAACCAGCAAGATGAAAATGTGAAGAATTTGCTGCTGAATAATGTCAATACCACTGATGAAGAATTTGATGATGAACATTAAGTACAAAATTAATAAACTTTTAAACCCACCTGCTCCTGTTGTTCGTGCTGCTTCTCCATCTCCAAGTGAAGTCGGTACTGAAAGAAGTGTTGCAGGGGAGAGGTCTACAAAACTTGGTTATCGTCTCCCTAAAATGGAACTACGTAAGTTCAATGGGGAATTGAAAGATTGGTTAGGGTTTTGGACCCCATTTTAGAAAATTCATGAAGATGAGGAGATGCATGATAGGGACAAGATCCATTACTTGTCCCAATGTATGGTTCCTGGTATTCGGTCTAAGGAGTGAGTAGAAGGATATCCTCAGACGTCAGAAAATTATCGAAAAATGGTTAAGGCGTTAACGGATCGTTTCGGAAATGAAAAATTACTAATGCAAGTTTACGTTAGAGAATTGTTAAGATTAGTAATTGAAAATAATAGTAACTCACTTGGGAAAGCAAAATTGAGTCAAATGTTTGGCAAATTGGAAAGTCACCTTAGGGCATTGGGATCACTTGGTGTGACGATGAAACAGACCGATTTTCCTTTTTCCCATGGTTGAGTCCAGTCTTCCTGAAGATTCACTCATTGCGTGGCAGAGATTCCGCTCGTATCTAAAAGATGGATCCAATAAAGATCCACCAAAAAGTGAATTTACTTACCTGATGGAATTCTTGAAACGAGAAGTGAATGTGAAGAGCAAAGAGCCCTCATAATATATAGTTATACTTTTAAATTTCGCGTTTTATCTCATTTTTAAGATTAACTTTAACTATTGGGTAATTTCTTGAATTGTTATAGAGTTTTTCATGACGTTCTAAGTATGTGAATTTTATGACATGTTTACTAAATTTTTGGTTACACATATGTTTGCATTTTATAATTTTTGAAAATTTTTAAAGACTTATATTAATTACCTTTTTTTTGTATTTTCAGGAATTTTCTATTGTTTCTACTTCTCCGTTTACTACAGATTTCTACAAATATTACATGTTGATAAACGGCAGCTTTACATGAGGTAGTGATGCTGCTTATGTCTTGCTTAATAACCAGGCGCACGTGTAAAGTAAATATTTTTCTAAATATTTTAAAAATTCAAAAATGTGTGTAGGTTAACGGTCCCTTTGGGTGTATAGATTATGCCCAAAAACTAATCAGATCTTTGCAATTATAAATAAAGTCCTTGTACCAAGTTTTATAAAAATCAGAAGGGGTGGTTTTCTTTACATCTTGTTTACATACGGACGGACGGCTGGCCATCGGACATAAAATTTTTTTTGTTTTATTATAACGTACTAACTTTAATTCGTCGGAAAAAGTAAAAAAAGGGGGTGTTAAAATTATTGGTTTAGAAACCGTTGCATAATTATGTCCAATGGCCAGCCGGCCGTCTGTCCATCCGTATGTAAACAAGATATTAAGAAAATCACCCGTCCGATTTTATGAAACTTTGTACATGTCCTTATTTATAATAATCCCTCAAATCTGAATAGATTTTATGCGTATTCTATGTAGCCAAATGAGCCTTTAGCCTACATAGATTTTCGAATTTTAAAATAATTAGAAGAATATTCATTTACAATTTTTGTTTAAAATAAAAGTTTTCTATAATTTAATTAGACACAACTTTTGTTCAAACAATTTTTTGATCCGATAAGTAATTACTGAGATATAACAATCACGTAACAAATAATCGGTTTAACAATATCTCCACCAATATTAATTTTACAAAAAGGTTGATGCAGGAAAGTTGTTAGAAATTGTCTATAGCTTTTGTTTGAACAATTTTTTTCTAAAACGTATTTTTATTTTCGCTTATTAGGGCAGTGTGAGTTCTGCCCGATTTAATATCAAAAGTTTCTTTTTTAGAGGCCATTTATCCATTTTGCTTTTAGATTAATATTTATTTGAAGAATTTTATATTGATTTCATTTCTATAGTCACTTCTATATTTCTCTGAGTTTTATTAAGTTTTCTTTCATTGTTTGAGACTTTTTCAATTAATTTGACTACTTTTCAATTTTGAATTTTTCTATTAATTTAATTTTCACGTTTTGTGATGATTCATTGTCCTCAATTAAGGCGAGTTGGGAATGATAATTGGTGTGTTTCTGTATCGTGAGGTGTCACTCTGCGTTTAATAGTTTACAACTATTGTTTACGTTCGTTATTTGTGTAAAACGATATTGTGTTTGTGATAAAATTTTGTTTTGATAACTAGCATAATTCATTATGAAAAATAGGTTTTGGTAAGAGTTATACCGGAAATTAACGTTTACACTTAAACTTGTCGGCAACCCACTTCTCGACGACATATAAAATTTACAATTTTGGAAATATTTTAAACTGGTTATTGTTAATTGTCCGTACAATAATGTAAATTCGTGGAATTTTATTTCTTTTATAATCCTAATGTACCAACAAAGTTAAAATATTAACCTTTCTCATGAAAAAACACGTTTTTTGTACAAATGTTATTGTATCTCAAAAACTGTAAGTTCAATTTGACTAAAAAAAGTCATGAACATCAAAAATGTGTTTTCCGTTAACTGAATTTTTTTTAAAGATTTTTGATCTTGTAGTTTTTCACATAAAAAATAAAATATACAATTTTTCGCATTTTTTAGCAGTTTCTCTCAAATATTTCAAAATCCGCAAGTTCAAAAATTTTGTTTTTAATCTGACGTTTAGATGCACATTAAAACGTACAGTGTAATCTTAAACAATTTTACTCACATTTTTAGAAAATGTTAATGTGTTATGTGTTGATTCTTAACATTTGTGAGGTTGCGAAAACCCTGCCAAACCATGATAATGATTATTTTCAAGACTTAGTTATTACTCAGTTAACTTGTTGTAAGCAATTATAGATGTATTAAAGTTTGTATTACAATTTTCTTATAAAGTAAAAATGTATTCAATTATTTATTTTGCATTAGCATTAATCTTTTCTTTGTTTTAACAAATACTAATTGTCTTACAATAATAATCAGAACAATAAACAGATTACAGAATTAAATCCTTTTTGTTTAGATGTAATTGAATAATTTTTACTTTCCGTGAAATTCTTACATTTGTTTATTATTCATTTACGTAAACATCATTTAATTGTTGAAAAGTTTGAAGTACAATTTACAAATAATTCAAAATAAAATATTCATATTCCAGGATTTCCAGAAGAATATACAGCTGAATTTTCTGGATATTTGTTTTTTTATTTGGTAATTTTAATTACATACTTTATAAAAACTATCCGGAAATGTAGGTATTACAATCCCTCATGAAATATCGCTAGTATATTTTTTTAAATTTTGGTTGCAGATTAAATTTCATTAATAATTGACAGTTGGGAAATTAATTAAAATCGTTTCCCGTATCACAAAAATATGCATGCGAGCACACGCGAAAACGGAAATAATAACAGGATGAAATATTTCCTTTATTACAATAAACAATACGAGCGCAACAATGCGTCGATGTTTGAACTTCATTTTCAAAAATGTAAAATTAACTGACGAGAGCGTTAAGTACCTGTTATCTATTTTAGAAAATACGATTCAATGGGCTTGTTAAAACTCGTAAGGTGAAATGATTAAATTTGACGATGCGAAAAAATAATTGCTCTTAGCCATCTAAAATTCTGGTGCTTAACAAACTTTCGAAACATACCACCATTACTTTTAATGATGGAATATTTTGGTTCAATAACTGATATTGTCGATGTCGAGATGTTGTAATAATAAGTCAATATTTAATTGGCTTGAGGGGATGTCTTGATGCAATCTTAATGGATACATAAAGATTCAACAATTTAGATACTATTTAATTTGAATGATATTATAGCTTTTCCTATTTGTCATCGTGACTTGAATTCTATTCCGTCATTTCGTAAAGACAACAATAGCCCTAAACACAGTGTTCTAAGAATATTTTTCTAGCCCTAGTTGGGCTTCGATACGTGAACGGATTAGACAAAGCACACGTGATTCGATAAAGTTACACGCAACTCTTATAACGACATTTAAAACTGACAAATAGGTACTATCACTCTTGGGGATTGAAGTTTATTTAACACTCGTACCTTATTGTATTAAAATTTATTGGTACGAATTCTAATTTTTACTGTTCAACACTTCCAACCCTTTGATAATTTATGTAATATAGTTACAATTTTAACTATAAAAATAAATTCATTAACTTGGAAACTAATTGTGTAACTAGTGATGAAATGTAATGAATGTCAAAAATTGCAAGAAGAATTGATAATAGTTATTTGTGTAACTAGTGCAAAAGGTGCATATTAATTTCAACATTCAGCAAATATGCTTTTTGCCCATGTTGCACACATTTTTCTGCGATCGAAAAATAAAAAATATAAAACAAAAATTTAAAAACTACTTTTACACTAGTGCAAAAATAATTTACTTTTCAACTTTGCAACGTTAATAGGTCTATAACGACACCAATATCAGTATAGTTATAAAGTCACTGAAAGCCTATAACGATACCGTTCCGTATTTCAAGTTGGTATTTGACTGATTAATTTAAATTTAATGGACACCAAACATATAGTGGTAACAACTTCGTAAAAAAAATTGCTAAATGTCAAAGTTTAAACATGAAGTTATCTTTTTTAATTTTTTTTTAATTTAAAATGCAAAGTCGAAAAAATTGTGTATTACACACGTTACATAAGAAGCACTTGTCTAATTAGAGCAATCCTCGCTTATCATGCAATAATAGCCTTTCTTATGTAACTCGTATAATAATTTACTATTTTGCACTAATACGAGGATGTATTGATATCTAGTTAGCCTAGACCAGTTCCTTGCATAAACAAAATATTGCGTTACCATAGCAACGAACAATAACTTAGTAGAAGTGTCAGTGTAAAGTAAGACGTCAAAAAAGTAAACCAGAGTCACGCAATAATTTAAATGAAAAAGATGTCCACCGAAATTGTGAAAATCGAAAAATTGGAGTATCGAGCCATCATCAAGTACCTGTATTTAAAAGGGTTAAGAGGTAAGCAGATTTACGAAGATATGCTTAATACCCTTGGTGATCAATGTCCTTCGTATGCGACCGTCAAAATTGGAATGCAAGCTTCAAAAGAGGTAAATTTTCCATTGAAGATGATGACCGATCGGGAAGGCCAGTTTCTGTGTCAGTCCCCGAAAATATCGATGCAGTTCATGACATGATTTTATCAGACCGTCGAATTGGGCTAAACGGATATCTGAAGCACTGAATATTTCATACGAACGCGTTCATCATATGGTTCACGTCAATTTGGACATGAGAAAATTGCTGCAAAATGGATCCCCAAATGTTTGAATGTTGACCAAAAGCGTGCAAGGGTAGAAGCATCGCGTTCGATCTGTGCTCGATTTGAAAACGATGTAGACTTCTTAAACCGAATTGTTACTATGGATGAGACTTGGGTACATTTCTACGATCCAGAAACAAAGCAACAATCGATGGAATGGCGACACTCTGGTTCTCCAAGACCTACTTCGTAAGAAGTTTCTGCTGGAAAAGTTCTTGCTTCAGTTTTTGGGATTGCCATGGAGTAATCATGATTGATTTTTGGATAAGGGTAGAACAATAACTGGAGATTACTATTCGACATTACTGACCACTCTACGGGAAAATATTAAAGAGAAAAGACGCGGAAAGCTATCCAAAGGTGTTTTGTTTTTGCAGGACAACGCCCCTGCACACAAATCTCATGTTGCCATGCAAAAATTCGTGATTTAGGGTTTGAATTACTAGAACACCCCCTTATTCACCCGATTTGGCTCCGTCCGACTATCACCTCTTTTCTACAAAAAAGTTTAAAAGGTCGTACATTTTCTTCCAACAAGGAGGTAATAGAAGCTGTGGAGGTCTGGTTTGCAGAGCAAGAAGAAACATTTTTTTGAAAGGTCTAGAGACGTTGCAGGTTCGCTGTAATAAATGTATCCAATTAAGAGGAGAATATGTTGAGTAATAAAATATTTTGACATTGAAATTTTGTTTGGTTCTATAGTAGGCTAAGAATTTTTCAATATATCTTCGTATATTGCTTTTTGCACTCATGCAAAAAAAGTAAAACTTTCTGGCACAGTAATTACTGTATAAAGTAGTCACTTTTTGCACGATATATTTTTTTAATTCTTATAATGTAGTTCACTAAAAAATTTCAAGTTAAATTTAAAAGGTTAGGTTAGGTATCTTTTTTGAAAATATAAATACGCAAAACTAGCAAATAGACAGACATTGTAAAGACTTATTTATTAGTAATTGATTCCGTATTTTTTATTGGTATGTTAAAATATCCACATTTTTATTTAATAATTTTTATGGTTCCTTTGTTTATTGTTTGTTAAGTATTGTAATTGGAGTTTCAAATTTTTTATTTATTTATTTATTTGTATGGCACATTTTAAATATTGTATTGTGAGTATTGTGGTATTGTAAGTGTTATGTATGGTGCCCCAGAAGATCAGTATAAACATGTATAGTGTGGTGACGAAACCGTGTGCAATAGTGGATTGGTTCGTCTTGGCAAAGCATTTGCTTCAAGGTTTAGGAAAACCACTAAAACCTAAACATGCCAATTCTTTCCCACCTTACTATTTATATGTAATAATATTAAATAAGTGTGTAATAATTATGGAAGGTAAATAAAAACATAAAATATAACAGCGCAGCCATTGCATGACGACATATAATGGACCGGTCCAAGCGCCGATCACGACAATGACGAAAAAAACGCAAATCAGCAAAAAAATTATCAAATAACTGATACCAGTTTGAAAGAAGGTGATACACAGGAACTGTAGGTGATAAGATTGGCGGAAATGCCACCACTGAGTGTAATACCTAGTCTTGCACCTAGTTCAATAGCTAACTCTTCTAGCGTAAATGCAAATTTAAGTCTACTCACCTCCGATAAACGGAAACAATCCGATCTGATTGCTTTTCCGCAAGGGTAAGAGTTAGACTCAAGTCAAGTTTCCCATAAATTGAGAAAAGGTTGAACGAAAGGGAAATATAGGAAAGTTATGAAGCATAAGTCTTATGGAAGTGATGATAATTTGCTGTGATATTCTCGTTACAGAAAAACGTGTGATATTTTTGTGAATGAAGCCATTGTTCTTCCGCTACTAAAAAGCAATAAAGATCTTTTGATATCCCAAATTAACCGTCCGATAAGTGTGAGATTAAGCTTCTTGAATGGATGCTGAACAGGAGACTTGTCTGGTGTATGGAGAAGAATGACCAGTTGGTGAAATATCAGTTGTTTTTTGGTGCGGGCCAATTATCGCTTTACAACCTGGTTCATATCGAACTCTTCATCATGCGAAGCTTTGATGCCAGGTACTACCTAACGGTCGTTTTCTTCGATATAGAGAAGGCTTATGATATGACAAGGAGATTCTATGTTTTGGAAATGCTATCAATTGGGGTTACAGAGACAACTTGACTTCTTTCATTAGATATTTCTTGAGAAAAAGATATTTTAGAGTTTGTTTGGGGCTGGAAACTTCTAGTTAATTAGAAAATGGCATTCCCTAGGATTCCACACTGAGCGTAACTTTTTTTTGCAATTGTCATTAATAACTTTGCGAAAACTTTGATTTCAACATCGGTTGTAGCATTTATGTCTTAATTTTCCTCTCTGGTTCTTTTTTAGGTGGCAATGGACACTTTAGTGGCGTTGGGGGCGGAAAGGCGCTTTCCAGCTCCAAAACTAAATGCATGCATTTCTGTACCCGAAGACTCTTAATTACAGACCCTGCAAGACTATGAACGCCCAAACGCTTCAATGTATACTGAGTTGGGATGATAGTCTATCGTGGAAACGTCACGTAGAAAATATCAAAAGTAAATCTACGCGTTAACCTCAATAAATGTATCTCGCACATCAAATGGGGCCCTTGCAAGAATTAACTTTTCTACCTTTATAAATGCCTAGTGCTATCCAAGTTAGATTACGTGCACGGCTCCGTGGCAGTATCAACTGTAATCTTCGTTGACATTTTTGTAGGGATGGGCCCTAATATTATTTGCTTTTGCATAAAATGTTTGCTTTTGCTTGTTATGTTGTGCTAAAAAAAATTTTTAGTCACAATTTATTATCTATAATACATTCCAAAAATTTTCTACAGTCAAAGAGTTTTAGGAACGGTGCGTACCTTTATTAATAAGTTGCTTTTCGTATCAAGAGCCATTTGTCGTCTAGTCTTCATAAAGTTAACATGCGTGTAACACGCATTGTGTTAGTGAAAATTAAAATTTTTGGGTTTGAAGTTAGATTTCCCTGTTTCAGTAGACGCGGTTTAAGAAATCTTCGTCCCGAAATATTATGTTGTGTTTAAAGTAACTGAGAATTTAGTATTATCATCCAGTATTAGCTTACGCGATTTTTAAAAAATTTCTCACTACTTTCGCAAAAGTCTAATTGGTAGATTTGTTTCATTGTGACGACGTTTGGGTTTTGTGTTGGTCTTCATTCTACTTTTATTTGTGTTCCCCTAAAATCGGTTATTCAAAACAATCCAGGGCTGTTTCCTAATGCAATTTATATTAGAACAAACAAGTTCAATTACACTTTTATTGAAGTGCTAATTTAAATTAACGAATTTAATGATGTATGAATTATTATTTATTTTGTGTTTTAGGATAGTTTAAAAATTGTAAATTAGGGATCACGTGGTCGATAAGATTTAATTGTAGATTCTTGTGATTGTTTAAATTTTAGGATATTTATTCTTATTTATGTAGATGTTTCAAATGCAACAAAATATGTTAATTTTACGTTGTCAGAAGCCTTTTTAATACATAGTTAATTACGTTTTGTGTGTGGTTTGAAAACTTTTTAGATCAGTGATGGTACTTTCAAAAGGTAGGTCTTAGAAACTACCCCTACAGGTCGAGCTTTCGGTTCTTTTGCCACTCCTTTAACTTTAACGAATTTCTTAATGTTTGACGACTCAGCGACCTTCTAATTGTAATTGGACCCAGGTTATTTCACGAAAGCAAACTTCTTGAGAATAATGCCCTTTTCCCTTCTGAGCTACGTCGCCCACCCCTAATTTATGTTGGGTCCATAACGCAAATATCAGGTACACCATTGACGCGTGTTATTTTACTCTGAGAACTAGTTTGTATGCCGAGTTCGGCATCTCATCTGTTGCCATACGTAGATCGATTTTGCTACTATCATACAACGCAAAAATTAGGATGTATGGTAGTAGCAACAATATCGATCTTTCCACCCACGCCAGGTACACTCTTTGCTTCTACGTGGCTCATGCTATAGCGCCAGAGTTATTTCTGGTCTTGTCGGTCCAAGATCTGATTAATATTCCTCATAATCGACCATGGCAAATGAAACACTCCGAGGACATAAAAACACTAAAACTAAAGAAATAATTGCAAGTGTTACAACAATTAAAAGACACATATGACTTGCAAGGTGTGGAGGAAATTCCTGACATCTTGATATATGACGCGCTTGCCGTTAAACGCTATATCAGATTCTTAAGTTAATGTGATCTCTTACGTCAGATGAGATCTAAACCATAAGCACCTAATAGATGAGCAAAGACAATACAAGTATAAGGTACTAATAACCTTGGTTGTTGAATTTTAATAATAATAATAGTATTCCCGAATGCTATATCCCTGAAAGATGGAATATTGACAAAGCGGATTGGGATCTCTTTAGATCCAACTTACCCGCTTTGGCCGTTCTTTTGGGAACGAACATTGACGATTATGTAACCGTCTTGACCGAGTACCTGATCAACGCGGCCTTGATTGCTGTTTCTAAATCGGGAGGTCATTTTTCCGGAAAGAAACGCGTCCCTTGGTGGAACAACGAAGTAAAGTCGGTTATCTCACGTAAAAAAAAAGGCTTTTAATGTTTTCAAAAGACACAAGAGTCTTGAAAACATGATTGCTTTTAAACGTGCTAGAGCAGAAGCTCGTTGAACTATTTTGTGGAGCAAAGAACGTCTTGGAAGAACTACGTATTGACCATAAATTCCGAATCTCCTTTTCACTAGTATAATAATTACTTATTTATTTATGAAAAATTGCACCTAGGCAAGCCTGTATGGAAGAAGGTTGGTAAGATCCCCGGGATCAAGCATCCCCTACGAGTTTATATCTTACGATTGACAGACGCCGTGGTAGACTATACGGCGGAAGTAGTCGAAAAATTTGCAGATCATTTCAAACAGGTCAGTAATTCTCTAAATTATGAGGAAAATTTTCTAAAACGGAAACGTCTTTCCGAACGTGACCTCGACTTTAATACCTACACTAACTACGACTACAACGCACCTTTCACGAAGCAGGAGTTTGATCTGGATCTCACTAAATTAAAGCGGAGTTGTTCCGGCAGAGATGCGATTCACTATAAGTTCTGTAAACAAGCCGACGTTTCCTTTTAAAACTCAATGCTAGCGACTTTCAATTGGATATAGACCGAAGGTACGTACCCCTCTAGTTGGAAGGAAGCCATCATTCTTCCGTTGTTGAAAAATGATAAAGACCCTTTGACGGCTCTTAATTATCGACCGATTAGCCTTACGTCATGTCGGAGTAAACTTCTCGAATCCATGGTTAATAGAAGACTCGTCTGGTGCTTGGAGAGAAACGGCTAGTTGGTGAAATACCAGTCCGGTTTTCGTGCCGGAAGATCAAAACTCGACAACCTAGTCCACCTAGAACTCTCGATCATGAAAAACTTTGACTCTAGACACCATCTAACGTCCGTTTTTTTGATATCGAGAAAGCTTACGACATGACGTGGAAATTTGATCTTTTGAAAAGGCTGTACGAATGGGGCTACAGGGGTAATTTGCCCTCTTTTATTTTTTTGTTTCTCATCAAGAGGTATTTTACAGTTTGTTTGGGGTTTAAAACCTCTAGTCGTCGAACTTTAGAGAATGGCATTCCCCAGGGTTCCACCCTGAGCGTTACGCTTTTTGCGATCGCCATTAACAATATTTGCGACAACCTAGATCCCAACATCGGCCATAGCATCTACGTCGATGACATCGTGATTTTCTTATCCGGCTCTCTGAAATCCGACATAAATCGAAAACTTCAAACGTTGGTTAACACTCTCATGGCATCCGGCGCTGAAAGAGGTTTCAAATTCTCGAACTCTAAAACAAAATGTATTCATTTTTGCAACCTGCGTCACCCTCACTATCGACCGTGCAGATTACTTACCTGGGATTAACTTGAGACGACCGTCTGTCGCGGAAAAGTCACGTTGAGAACGTCAAAGCCAAAGCCCTTAGAGCATTAAACCTCAAGTGCATCTCGCACACTAAATGGGGTGCTCACAGGAATCAATTACTTACCCTGTATAAATCTCTGGTACTATCAAGGTTATATTACGGCTCAATCATTATGGCTCGGCGGCACGGTCTACTCTGAGCTCTCTGAATGTTGTCCACAATGCCGGTATTAGGTACGCCATTAGAGCGTTTTACACTACTCCGAGATCTAGTTTGTACGCAGAGTCAGGCATACCATTTCTGTGAGATCGATGCTAATCCGGAACATTGACTCGTCCACCCGCACGAGATACACTCTACCTCTACACGGTTATTGAGACAGCCCAAGAATTATCCCTTGTTTTACCTGTGCGAGATATAAGTAACGTTCCAGATAACCCGCCATGGTGTATAGAATATGTTGAGGACATCAAAGTTCTAAAAAAGGACAAATCTCTACAAGTCATCAATATCAGAGGGAAAATCCTCGAAAAGTTGAAAGAGGAATGGACACAAAGTGGCGGACATCTGAGAACGATTACTGATTCGGTAAATGGCTGTAAAAGGAATCTTTTAACGCGTAGGGATTAGGTGATGGGTTTAGAGTAGGACACACCAAACTCACTTCGTCATATCTCGTAAAAGGGGTTGTGTCCTCAACTTGTGACAGATGCCATGGTAATCTAACACCCCGTCATATTTTAGTCGAATGTCCCGAAACGCAAAAATTAGAAGGAAGTATGGTATTGAAAATTTACAAATGGAGGAGATTTAAAAATATGAAGCGCCTGGGGCTAAATGCCTAATTGATTTTTTAGAGAAATGCGATCTTCTAAATGAGATCTAGTTGCTGTTTTGCCTAATATAGACTAGAACAAACTAGAATTATAGTATAAAGGCCTTCTATAGGAGTGGGATTATATCATAAAGAACTGGTTATTCTGTTCCGTCGGGGTTTCGGCAACTAAAAGAAAAATAACGATTAAAGAACAGTATTTTACGTCCTGATGAGGGCAACACAGTTTAGTTGCCGAAACGTCGACGAAACAGAATAAACAGTTCTTTGTGATATAATCCCACTCTTATAGAAGGCTTTTTAATAAGGAAACCTACTAATAATAAATTTAAAGGAGTAGTATCAAGAAATTGCAGAATAATAATAATAATAATAAAAATAATAAAAAGCAAGTAAACTGTATTATAAATTACTTTAAAGTGTATATACAGGGTGTTTCTGATAGGTGTATACATGGCTTTACCAGAGGTTCTTTGGCTCAAAATAGACTGTTTGACACTAATTTACCTATAACCAAAAGTGCACCATAAGGGCGCCAGAGAGCGTCAAACTTTCAAAAAAAGTATTGTATATTGGGAATAACTCGAAAACAGTTCGACGAATTTTGTTCCGCTTTCGCATGCTGGTTGTCTGCTTTCGAAGACGTTTTTCTGTGTAATGTGGACAATTTCTGATGCCAGGAAAAGTTGCTTTCATACGGGCACTGTCAAATAAATGACAATATTTTAACAACCGTCAACGATATAAAACCAAAATAATTCTGACAAATAAAACGAACAATGTGAAAACTTTCTTCTTTCTTCTTAAATTGCGCTAATGTTATTAGTTCGATCAGAAAAAAATTAAAATCATATCCCTGCAAGGCGCATTCATACGCTTAAAAATTTAAGTTCCCAAATCCCAAATCGGATTGACATGATCGCATAGCCTACTAGCAGTCTACTTGAATTTATAAGCGTATGAATGCGTCTTGCATGGATATGATTTTAATTTTTTTCTAATCAAACTATTAACATTAGCGCAATTTAACAAGAGAAAAAAAAGTTTTCAAATTGTTCATTTTATTTGTCAGAATTATTTTGGTTTTGTATCGTGGAAGGTTGTTAAAATATTATCATTTATTTGACAGTGTCCGTATAAAAGCGACTTTTCCTGGCATCAGAAATTTGTCCACATTACACAGAAAAACGTCTTCGGAAGCAGACAACTAGCATACGAAAGCGGAAGAAAATCCGTAGAACCGTTCTCGAGTTATTCCCAATATACAATATTTTTTGGAAAGTTTGACGCCCTCTGGCGCCTTTGTGGAGCACTTTTGGTTATAGGTAAATTGGTGTCAAACGGTCTATTTTGAGCCAGAGAACCTCTGGTAAACCCATGTACACACCTTTCAGAAACACCCTGTATGTATAATGTAGTCACTTGACACATATTTCTATTATATACACAATGATATCATATTGACGTTCAGTGCGTTCCATTTTTCTTAGCATTTCATAATAAGAAACTTAAGCGAGTGTTTAATTTAATCTTAATGCTGAAGCAATGCGAGGTTAACGTAACAAGTAGAGTTTCAACATTCAAAATCTACAGATAATGTAATTAACACCAACCTATAAGAAGATTTACATCCTCTCAGAATTTCTCTCCGTTGTTTGCTATCCTTGATAATTATGTTAGTGTAACGGTTTGTTGTAAAAACATGGCATTTCTACCAAAATAAATTAATGCAAGGTTATCAAGGGAAAATTTACAATACTAAAGGGTTATTTAACGAAACAATTTACTGGATACATGCAAAACATTAAATGACACTTTTCGGGTATACAAGAACAAATTTGTTTCAGTTGAAATAAATTAATTTAAATGTTCGTTGAAAAGTTTGCACTTTATACTCTGTTCTTTTGCGAAAGAGAGTAACCAACTGATTTGACTGATTGAAATGGTGGTCCGAAAGTAGGTATTAAATAAAAAAGTCAAAAGCAAAGCATAAGATTTTAGTTTGAATTAGCAGGCAATGATATTAATTATTTAAGGTTAACGTTGAGAAGTGAACGATATCTGTAAACTCTGCTCAAAAAATTCTAATATTAAAAACTTGTGTTTGTATCACAATACAATGATAAGGTTGGCCGCGAATTGTTGTAACAATTGGACATAGCTTACTAAATCGGTCAATATTGTAAATAGTATGTTTTTAAATGAAAAATGTTACTATACTAACTGTTACCTGACTGGTGTTACATAAGACTGTAATTTTTGTAGTAGGTGGCAATTAGCAATTAAATCTGTAACATTTATGTGTAGATGTGCTCTGCTGAACTTTTATTATAAAATTCGAGTATTAAGCGAAAAATTAGCGAAAAACAGTCGATAAATCGCCAAAGTGCAACAAAAAGTGTCGTTTTTTTTTTGTAGTGATAGATGGCAATGAAACTGATAATTGCCCAAACTGCAAGCAAATTATAAAAATGGATGAATTAATGGGCGTTCATAAAAATTGTGCGTTTTTATCAGCATCTGAAATAAAATGTTTGCCATTACAAAATAGAAAATTGCTATTATTATGTACTTCATGTAAATATTTTATGTCGAGAATTCCAACAATATTAAAAATGTTTCATGCTATAGAAAAGGAGATAAAAGAACTTAAATTTGAAATAAATTATTTAAAACAAGAATTAAAAATTAAAAGTAATCAACATATAGAACAGAAGACTTATTCTACTGTATTAAAAAAGGCTCAACAACAAACAGAATACCAAGTTCCTACGCCAACTACTGACGTTGGTAGTAAAACCAAAAGAAACACAAAATTCAGCTAAAACCAAAACTGAATTAAAAAGCATTATAAATCCAAACCAATTGAATGTTGGTATAAGAAATATTAAAGAAGGCAAAATGGACTAGTAATAGTTAAATGTTCAAACAACACTGAACTTGAAGTCCTGAAAATGCAATTGAAACGTCAAACAGTAATTTTGAAGTTCGATTCCCAAAAAAAATTGCCGAGAATGAAAATGCCATCTTACACTGACAGTACTGAAAAAAACCGAAATAGAAACAGCAATTAGACACCAAAATTCATGGGTACAACCTGAAGGTATGGTTAAACAACTAAACATTGTGTAACAGTGCTTTTGGAATGTTCACCGACGTTTTATCATAGAGCACATAAAGAAGAAAAAATATGTATAAGTTGGGAACGTTATCGTATATATGACAAGCAACGGATGCCCCTTCACCCTCGATCACAAACTGTTAATTTGTAAACTGCTGCCACAAACGGTGAATACTGTAACCATTGATTCTGTTATTGCATCTGATAAATGCAACATCGGTGTCTACATTCGAGAATGATTCAAGAATCAAACTCAGCAGTTTCCAAAGCCGTTTGTTCTTATCGCAAAATAAGTAACTTGCACGTTCACAATAAAAAATAAAAAATGTGCACTCAACTAATTTAGCTTGCTACGAATTTATCCCAGTGCCTCATAATAGTTGGATTTGCGAATTGTTTTTAAATTTTGTTTCAAACTTTAATAAAACCATTGATTATAAATAAAACCACTATTTAATTTTAAGAAATATAATTTATTTGCCTTAACATTATATAATTACGTTATCATAACATAAAAGTAAATCGAAGTTCAAAGAAAAGTTGAAGTTTGCTACGGTTAATTGAAGAAAAGTAAGTTTTGCCGGCAGCCGAAGAGTAGGGCGTGGGTGAGAAAAAGGATCCACCGCTTCTTCAGAACTGTCTTGATTTAATCCGAGGGCGCCATAGTCCTAATGCGTGGATACAAACCTGCTTCCGAACTAAAGAAACAGACGCAACAATCAACCGTAACAAATTAAAGGAGCAATAAATACAATAAAGAGAGAGTGAGACACAAGTAACCTACAAAACGTTATATTTAATAACACACCATAAAGAAGAAGGAACAGAGCACAATTTAAATATATCCACTTACAACGTAAGTTAATTCTACGAAGCGTATTCGTTCGTACCCATATATATAGTCGTACACAAAAGAAGGAAAAAAATATAAGATTAATAGCAAGTTAATAATTTATGCGGTACGCCACTGGCGTTATTTAATCTAGACAAGATGGCGACGTAACCACACCCGCACAATACGAAGGTGTATTTAGTGTTCGCAGTTGCAATATTTAGCGTTAAAAAAGTATCGGAGAGTTAGGTGTTCCCCAAAAGAGCGCTCTTCCGTGGTCTTACCCTTATACTCTAAAAATCCCAAGCAATGGTGGGTAAATGAAGCAAGTTCGCGCCTTTACGGTACACATTCGTTTACAGATTGGGCAAGTATATGCGCCACAACAAGTTAATTAATTATATTGTAGTGAATTAACAAAAAAAATATAAATACGTGAACAAATACGTTTCGAGTTCCAAAGATTTAACTGCACTTAAGGTGCCAAGACAAGTTGTACTTATTTAGGTGTTACGCTTGAGACGTTTTCGGTAGCAGTGTGACGTCCCGGAGATGGTTTGTTTTCAGCGCAGAAGTATAATTAGAAAAATCTGACCTTATGTTGTAGATAGAGGTTTACGATGTTGACACACACAGGAGAAGATACAGATATGTGGTGTCGGTTCCAGCTGCGGCGACCCCTAATTTCGGTAGGATGTCCCGTACTTCAGCAATCTTAACAGCAAACCCCAAGTATGCGACACACGCAGCGACAAGACAATAAAAGGTAGAAAGAGATCCCACGATGAATTTAATCAGCCAGGTAATTGGTTTTGTTTAGGCCAAAAGAACCTTTAAAGCCGAGTAATTTTAATCCCGGAGTAACTCTAATCCCGGAGTAACTCGCCTTATCTGAAAATTATGCACGGTGTAACGTTGAAGAAGCCATGAAGAATATTTGTCGTACCTGAGTGCAATCGAGCGACCATTAGAAGAAATTAGTACACGCATCCGTCCTAAGATAAACTTCAGAAAATCGAGTAATCAATCCTTTCCCCAGCTAAAATATACCGCTATACATTGAAAGTTTGCAGGGTCCTATACATACCACTAGAAAATTTGACGGAATTACGATGAAGCACTCAGATGAAGGCAAATTTGAATTTCACGTAACACGACGTGATAGTAGTTGTTACAAGGCGGAAATTGAAGATCAGCCGAAAATGTATTGGCCAATTAGGACAACGCGGAAGTTGAATTCTGGGAATTAAATCCCCAAAAATTTTCGTTAAGGAGCGAACACGGAGAAATGTCGCGTTTACACCTCGACTCCGTGTATTGTGTGTTGCCTAACTCACAGTGACCGTTACAAGTTATTTGAACATCCCTATTTTTTGAAAATCAACTAATTTTGAGGGATCATATTTCGAACTGTATTTATAAAACAATACAAATTTTATATTAGTTTGCATCAAACTAAACAAAAAGTGTATTAACCAAATTTATTTTAAAATTTGTTAAAGCTGCAGCACATTGAAAATAGGTTAAATTTTATGAAATTAACCGAAAACTAGTTACAATCTTCTCCTGAACGATCTAAACTTTTGTATATATTTTTTTTGAAAATAGGAATTTAACAAGTAACACGCGACCAAGTTGAGGTCAATCGGTTAAATACACTCAGAAAATTAAATTAAATTAAATACAACTTATGATAAAAACATTTTTATGTATTTCCATGTAATTGTGATTATTATTTACATAAGCAATTATTTGCTTCGGACCCAGTTAGAAAAGATGAATCTGCTGAGTATTTTTTTTGAACCGAGAAGGATGTCCTCGCTTTGTAAGTTGATTCTAAGAAGAAATAAATAACATAATTTTATTGATAAAAGTATGCAATTGTATTTAATTTTGAATATTTTTTCAAAATTAATTACGCATAAAACTTTTAGTGACTTTCTAATGAAAACTTTTAATGTTCAATAACAAATAACAAAATAGTTGTTAAAGGACTTTTCAGTTTTCTTAGACTGAATGCATGCACAAGCATACTATTTATCTCATCAATTTGGAATTAAAAAAAAAACCCTAACGGGTAAATAAAAACAATAGTAATTTGCTTACCTTCTTTCTTGAATTTTACAGGCACTGAATTTACACTTAATAATTTACGTTTATTGTTTATAGTAATTTCGGATGGTAAAAAAGTTTTTTACATATTAACTTATTTCCTAAAGTGTCAATATCCACAACCGCAATACAAATTTTTCCACAATTTTTTTGCTACTCCCTTGTACGTTTTACATTTTTTTGTAGGAAATTTAAAAAAAAATAGATGTCTACGCTGTTCTTTTTATTATTTGTTCAACTGACGTATTCATATTTACTGGTTGTCACAAAAATTACGGTAACTAATTTTATAATCAATGCAGTATCTTGTAACAATGCAGTAACTTCGAACCTGCGAACGACTTTCATATTTCTATTCAAGAAACGTACATCAAGACAGGTACAGTAGAATTAAAAAAATTAAACTAAAGGAGGGGGGAACTGAGAAATCTTGTCGCAATCAGACGGTAGAGCCATCTATGTTTCGTTGTACTTTTGTGTCGTATTACGTCTTTATAGGATGCGCATCTTTTCGAAGTTTATAATCAATGGCATAACTTGCACTAAATATAAGATATGTCAATACTGTGCGCAAGAACATGAAGATGATCTTGGCCAACATGTATACAAGAAGTGTGTCAACTGCTTAAATGCTAATGAGCGATTTAAGAAAAAATACAAAATTGACCATTGTGCGTCAGATCCAACTTGCTCATCCACATTATACCACATGAATGTCGCCCGAAGCATAATTGATTATAGGTCTTAATGGTATTAATAAATCAAGAATATATTTCGTAATCTATCTTTCTTTGGTTCAATTGATTCCCATAACAATTGTTAATTTTTTAATTTTTCTATGACCTTGGGTAAAATCCTGCCCAAAGTAATCGTATCTGAACGATACTGGATTCTCGGGTGGTGTTTTTAAAATGACCAAAATAAAAATGGAAATTCACCCTGTTGTTACGCTTGCCAAGGTAACCAATACGTTAACCTTGCCAGGTTGAACGGAAGGTAGTATCTGACTTTTGGAGATTGACGTTTATGTTTAATCTTAATTGAGTATTTATACATTTTTAATTGTATATTAATTGTTTTCAACATTTAAAGTAAAGTAACTATTCTTGTTGTGTAATGGTGACGTATTATAAAAAATGCAAGCTTGGTAGAAATATAATCACTTAGATACATTATGAACTATGTCAATGTGCTGTTAATTACTCTTATAAATTTATGGAAACTTGCTTGTAAAATATCTTAAACAATTTAACTATTAATCTGCTTGAGAAATTTGTGTAGATTTTTTATGTTTAATTACTTTAAATACTTTGTTTGCACTTAAATTATTGGTTATAATATTTGCTCTAAAATTCATGTATCTTTTCACTTCTTTCAGGTGATGATTCTTACGTACCACTGTTTTTAAATAATTTATCGACTTCTCAGTTACATTGATTTAGGGACATCTAATCGATTAAAAACTTAACTGTACTATACCTTTACAAAAAAATATCACTAAATTTACGCATTGTCTGTCAATAGTCTTTCAATAGGGATCAACTTGAACTGTATGAGAATGTATGAAAAATATTCAGAATCTGCAGTCGATTCCTCAATTATTTATCCCCAACTTAGCATTGACATCCCTGGCTGAAATTTTGCAAAAGATTGTACGATATCCAACAAACACCGAGAATCACTCGACAGCTGTGTTATCCTTTTGAGGCTCTTCAGAAGTGAGTGAACTCGAGTGTAAGTTTATATTGTACAATATGCGCGGCTGTCTACTTAAAACCGAACCATGGGCACATCATATTGTAACTATGCAATAGTAAACAAGTTCGCTCACTCCTGAAGAATCGCAAGAACACGTAACTACTGTCGAATGATTGCCTGCTATTGTACAGTTTCTTACGAAATTACAGCAGGCGATTCGAGATTGTTTTTATGAAATGCTTAGTTAACGATAAATAATTTAGGAATCGACTATGTACGAGTTCTCGTACTCTTGAAGAGATCAAAATGACGAAACAACTGTCAGTGATTCTCGATCTTAAAATTTCAGCAGGTTATTCGAGATTGTGTTTGCCAATAAATAATAATTGAAGAATCGACAACGTAAGTGCTTACATATCTGTCGATAAAGTTATAGATTATTTTTCGGATGTCCTTTGTTAACACGAGCAGCACTAGATGTCGGGACATCTTGTTGTTAATATCCAGAATATTCTTTAACATTAAATAACTACTAGGTTCATTTATGTGCCACATTTAATATAACTGTAGTTTGATACGGTACAGTTTTATAGAAAATAAAACTAACAAATATGTCCAGTAATTCAGTGTAACCAATTCGTTTTTTCAACATTAAACATCTATCTGATGATGATCAATGCTACCGTGATCAAAATGTCAAATATTTTACTTAAACTGGGCGGTACTGTTTCTTATAAGGAACGAGGGTGGTGGATTGGAAAAAATCCAAAACCTAAGACACCAAATAAAATAATCAAATTATTTTGTTAGTTAAGGGGGATGTTAGAACGTCTTGAACGGATAAATGTAAGGGCGCCACTATCTTTTGTACAAACCGTGCAGTGTGACTCGGAGTGAAGTCTGAAGTTGAAGCCTCTGCCAAAACAACACACACCAACTCACTGAACGTCGTGAGACAAGGCAAGTGACAAGAAAGGTTATGTTAACATACATAAATCGAGTTTTATTTGTTTTACAAATATAAAAAATAGTTACATTTGAAGGAAAACTCAAAAAGTTTCATAACAGGTATTCAGAATTACAAATGTTCAATATGGGACCTCTTGTGACAAGACAGATGTAAAGCCTATACTCAAGCTCTCGCCACACGTTGTTGAGAGTTTCTTGATTGATTGTTTCGATGGCATTGGCAATCCGTCGCTAGATGTCAAGTATGCTCTGAGGTAATGGTGGTGTATACACTTTATCCTTGATGTATCCCTACAAGAAAAAATCACAGAGGGTGATATCCGGAGATTTGAGAGGCCAGTTCAATAGTACGTCATCATTTGGACTAACGCGCCCGATCAATTTCTCAGGTAGCAGATTGTTGAGTTCAGCCCTAACACCCAAGTGGTAATGTGGAGGTGCGCCATCCAATTGCAGAATGAAATCTGGGGAATTTTGCTCTAATTGTGGTGAAAATGCTTTCTTGTTTTCAAATTCAACCATTGCACAAAGCAGTCAACAATGGACTTAAGAAACAGCTGGTACATACCGAAATCAATGTAAACAAAACTTTATGAGTTTTTCTTTCAGCGGTACCAACTAAAGTGATTTTGATACATAATATTCCAGTGACATATGCAATCGAAATCAGGAACATCATTTGTAATAATCCTGTATTAGTAATAAAGAAATTAAAAATTATTTAAACGCAGTAAATGGGTTTCGAAGTTAGTTGAATACCAATACAAGAAATAGACTCAAGGCTCACACAAGAGTTAGGTGTCTGTAAGAGGGGACAATCAGCATCTAAAGAGTAACTACGATTACTCGTATCACCGTCAATCATCCAAATCTGAAGGAGAAACTTCTTCACAGAATATAACAATCAATTGACTTAATTACAGTGACATCAAATCCTATATTTTGAAATAATTCAACAAATTTACATCTTCATTGGGTATGGATTTCGAATTTGTTTTGTTTCGTAAAAAAATGTTTTCCACAAAATAGTGCAACAAAACATACAATAACTTACTATTTGGTTTTCGGGTTTAATTCGCCACCTGGGTATCGGATGGTTTCTTAGTTAGAGCCTCCAAAATAGTACTCGTACAGGACGAGATACAATGGCTTTTTTTCTATACTATACAGTACAGATAATCCATCGTAACTGTGGATAAAGTTGAATGTTGCTCAGCTAACGTAAAGAAGTAGGGACCCGGTTCTACATCCATAGGTAAAATAATTTCGTAACTGTTGGTTATTGCAGCATCGGACACTGGCGGTATAAGAGATCAGCGTACACCGGAGATCGTTTAAAATATTGCTTTTAATTTAGAGTTCTAGCTTAACAATGTTATCTAATGCATTATACCTATTGTAATACAAATATTATATTACAAATTTATGAGAAATTGCGGTTAAATAAAAACGTATGTTTCCGGAAATTTTTGTGCAATTACTAGAACTTGGTACTTAAAAAAAAAATCGGCTAGAAAAATTGTTTAATTTAATTTTTAATCATAATGGCGCCTTTTGTTAATTGTTATTAGCATAATTATGTCAAAACGATGTTAATTTAAATGTATTACAACAATGACAATTAAATATAAAACTTACCTAATAATAAATAAATTACAACTAAAATTATAACACATATTTAGTTCATAACTAAAAGAAATGATGGATCCAGACTTGGTATTGGTAGTTAAAATTAAAAATTAAAATCTTTGTCTATTGACCAATACGATTTAAGGATGAAGTAATAATATTAATTAATAAACGACTAATATAGAATACAAAAGCTTGGTTGTACAAACAATAATTAAGTCTAGTAATGTCTACAAGCTAATGTTACAATTATATATACGACTAAAAAATTTCTTATTAATTGCGGCTAATTTGAGAAACCAATTTGGTACGATAATAAATTAAAGTTAGAATCAGAACAACATATTGGACTCACCTTAAATTTACAGAGTGGAGTCACTAATGATTAAAACACACAACAATATATAATTAAAATTAACATATAGACGTTAATAATTACAAATGTTAAGTATATAAATAAATAATTAGATAACACACAGTTTTTTAATTGACGAACAAACGAGTAATAAAACCAGTACCTAAGAATTTGGGATTGAATAGACACGATAAGTATTAATGTGTAAAGTAAGACAACAATGACTAGATACAAATTAACTAGAGCGCTTAAGATTTTAGAAAATTAGTTAATTTTTTGTAATTTTATTAGTGAATTAATTAGGGTTATAATTACAAGTTAGAGGTTAGTTGCTGTTAGTTATATGTATTAAGATTTGTACATGTTAGTTTTAATATCCGTTAACTTAATGAATTAATAAATATGTGATCAAATAACGGGTTTAATATTATTAATAATGTTAGTATAGACGCAACTTAGATTATGTGTGTCTGTGTTAAAGTTCACATTTAAAGGGTGCGTTTTAATCGAGATCATTTCAGAGACTAGACGTTTTGTGTATTTAGGTTCTGTGTCTAAAATTATGGGATTTTCAAAATTGAACCTATGTCCAGTAGTGTTATGATGTACAGAAAGTCCTGTATCATCAGTTTTTTTATTATAATTATGTTGATGTTGTTTGATCCGATTTTTAAGTTTTTGTTTAGTCTGGCCAATATCGACATATTCACAATCATTGCAACATAGCTTATATACCACATTAGACTTGTCAAAAATATCTGTTCTGTATTTTAGTCTTGAGAAGATGTTATTGTAGATAGTATTTTTATTATATAGTATTATTTTCATGTCGTCAATGTTGAGTATATGTATTAATCTTTGACTAAGTTTTATTTATTAATTTTGCGGATAATTATTGTTTTTTAATATTTTATTTTTACCATGAAATATATAGTCACTGAGTCTCAGATCTTATTGCGCATACCAATGATAGTGTTTATTTTTTGGTGAAGTAAGTGTTTTGAGTAGTAATTGATAATTCTGTCAGATGCTATTTCTTTGTTATACCAGTCAGTTAGTAATTTGTTATTGTTGATATCACGTATCAAAAGCAGATCTAAATATGGTATATGTCGGTCAGTCTCTTTTTCTAAAGTAAATTTTAAATGATGGTCATAGTAGTTGAAAATTTGTAGTGTACGATTAATCATGTTGTCCGGAATACAAGTAATGATATCATCAACAAAAACAAACATAAAAGTTGGTTCACAATGTTGTATCTTTAATTGTGTAATTAATAGGAAATTTTTTAGTCGTATATATAATTGTAACATTAGCTTGTAGATATTGTTTGCGCTTGAGACATATTTACTGTGTTTAAACGTATTGACATATTGTAATTTAATTACTTCTTTTATTAAACTTAGCCGCTCTGAAGAATCTCACGCATTGTGAGCGAAACGTAAGCGAGTGTTTTTTTATCCTCACTTCCACTACAGGAATTAACATCGCCGTCAACCACATTAATAATAATGGTTGATATTATTATACAGTTATCAAGTGACAGTTAGTTAAGTTGACTTCTCTGTGTTAATTTTATTATTACTCAAGGATCAACCGGGTTGATTACAAAGTTAACATTTTTTTTTAAGATATAACCATATATATGCTTATTTATACGTAAATTCTTCTCTTTATTTCAATTCATTCAAAGATATTTTGTTTAAATTTTATTTACAAAATACAAACGGTACATACCGGCAAAGAAAAAGTGTTAACGAAATCAAATTCTACTGTTGGTTGGAAATTGTTTTGACATTAGGAACAGACAAAAAAATGGAATATAATAGTAACACCAATATCTACACAAACTAAAGTGACATATAAGCACAGTGTAACTAAAGAGAATACGGCAGTAACCTTTAAAACAAACAAAAATAAAAATTGACATACAAGAGAAAACAGCTTCAGTGTCTTAATTTGCATTTCGTTTATTTATATATTTTTGTAAATAATGAAACGTTTATTTATTTAACCGTGAACCATCTTTAATGCCAACATAAAACCTTTGCAATTAGATACACCAATTAGATTCGTTTTTCAATTTGAACGAATTTAACGTTTCCGTTGGAGTGTTGTGGAAAAATAGAAAAAGAAAAATATTGGCACTAACTACATTTTAACCTACTTTTCAAAACACTCGCAGTTACGCATCCGAAATGATCGATAAAATATAAGGAATTCGATAATACACCTCTGAAAGTGACACGAAAAACGGTAAATAAAATTTAAAAGGTCATTTGTGTGTGAAAACGAGCGCAAACCATCGCATCAACATGTGTTTTAAATTTCAAATGGATTTTCTAAAAGGGTCTTAACATGTACGTAACATCAAAATACACTTAGTTGGAGATTTACTGCTGCCAGGCTCGCAGGTAACCAAAGACGAAAAAGAAAATTAGATTTACATTTTCGTCGATTTAATTGCGTCGTTATGGTTGATAAATATTTTCTAATTTGGATTTACTCGGCGAGCAGAAAAATTTCGAAATAATTTAAAAGGATTACGTAACGTCTAAATGAGTAAATTTAATTTGAAGTATTTAGATGAAGCAAAGTCTATCGTTAATGAAAATTTTCTCCATTGCCTGAAATTACCTGCTTCATTAAATTTAACGGTTTCGTATTATGTCTCATTACGCTTGATTAAATAAATACTTTAAATGAATGTAATTAGTAATTTAAGATTTTGCTTAGTATTCAATATTAGATTATATTCTTACAGAATTATAGATTACACTGTGTACTTAATGTTACTAAATTATACTAATTTTTGTAAATACTGGTTTCATAATGCACAAAAAGCTTATTAATATTGTTTAAATATTTTTAAAAAATTAATGAAAGCTATTGTTCCACGTTTTTAAGATTACCATTAATTAAATTACCACCCGACTCTTGCAGAACTTTTCAGAGAGTGTAGTAAGTCAGTAATTACAAATTGTCTTGCTTCACTTTAGCCCATTAGCAATAAATAATAAAATATTTGATTAAAAAATGTTCAAATTTGAAAACTTCCATTAATAGTTTACAGTTAAAGTAATGAAAAGGAGGAGAATGGAATGAGGAGGACTTAAAAGAAATGAAGGAGGAAATTAAGACAATGAATAAGAATAAGAATTACGCGTTTTATTGTTCCCTTTACACTGGCGCTGGTCTCAAATGATACGTCTCATAGATTCTGGTTTTGCCATCCTCAATGTCATTTCAAAGAATAAACCTCCTGTCCTCTAGATAAGGACGGTAGCGACGAATAGCCCAGATCACAACGAGACACTCTTGTTCATTAACATGGTAGCGTTGCTCGCATGCATTGAAACGGGCACTTACGTACGCAATAACCCCCGCTTGTCGTCGTCCACTTCTTGGTAGAGGATGACCTCCATGATAACACCGCTGGCGTGGGTTTGCAGAATATACGACGGGCGAGCTTTCGGGCGATGTAGGGGTTGCGGTGTCTATAGGAGTTTCTTCAACTATCCAAAGGCTCGCTGCTTAATAACATGCTATTTCTGCTTCGTGCCATTGCCCAACAGATCCATCAGCGGAGCGGCAATTATTGCAAAACTGCGAACAAAGTCTCTCACCCAGTTACAGAGCCCTAAGAAGTTCGAAGCGGTTGATTGGTGACTCGGCGACTCCGACCTATTCGAGGATTCTGCACCGAGTACCGCCAATCTGTCAAAGATCAATCTTAAGTGTCGTAATTGGAAAACTCTATCTGACGAGTAGATAATAATGTCATCTAGGTAGACCATCACAAACTTTCTCAGATAGCCAGATAGAACTTCCTGCGTCATCACTCTTTGGAATGTAACTGGGGCGTTATAACGACCGAAGGGCATGACTCGAAACTGATAGCGCGCACCGTCTGGTTCTGGACTGGTTCCCCCCTTTCCTCTCCGCTACTTCAGTCTTGACGAGGAGTTTGTGGATGTCGATGGCTTGAACTCTCTTTTTCTAGCCGGAATACTAATAGGATCCCACTCGGATCGGTACGGGACTGTCGCTCAAGACTTCGCCGAAGTCTCGCACTAGTTACCTAAACTGATGGGAACCTTCCCTGGAGATGTGATAATCCACGTTCGCGGGTGTCATAAGTTTCCAAAGGAGAACGATGTTGGTTATAGTTTTGAAGTGTAGTGTATGACGCAATATATATGTGGACGGTTTGCCGACGAAAGTCCATCACAGCATTCTGAGCACGAAGAAAGAATACGAATTACGAGAAACTTTTGCTCATATACTAAGTTACCGATTGTCACTTGGAGTCTCTGAACTCCCGGAATCAATGGGCCTCCTGCACCCACCGCTAGTATTAAACCAGTTTCCAGCAGCAGGGGTGCAAGAAACGCACCGGACCGTACACAATAATAATGTCGTTCCAGGCAAAAGCGGCATTGAGGCAACGTTGCGGAAATCGACAAAGTCGAATTGATTAATTCCTCGATAGTTGTTGGGCTTGAAAAATACACAGTACCACCTCAAGTCGGGATGCACAAGCGTTTGGCAAAGGTCCAACAGTTCCGTTTTGAGAATGGCTGGGTTGTTGTAGCCGGCGACCAGTTGTTTTCCCCGAATGATGAACGCTCCCACTTGTTCCCCTCAGCCCCAAAAGTCACTGTTGTTCTTAGTCTTTCTCTGGCAATTGTTGAAATAGCGGAGAAAGGCCACCTTGAACTAATCGATGTTATGCAGAATCTCTTCTCTGTTCTTCCACCATTTTTTGGTGTCGCTGTCAAGTTTGTCTGCCATAAGCTGAAACTAGTCTTCTCTGTCCCGACCAACTAGTTTAAAGGTCCACGTGACGAAAAACTCCTAGGTCTTCGTGGTCGAATCTCTTAAGGAGTTTTGAATGTAGATGATGCATTCGACCTAAGCCGAAAAGATCTTCCCGCGGTATCAGATCTTATGGGGGGCACCATTAAGTCAGATGATGTTTTGCCATCCCCCTTGTCGGCGGATACTTGTCTGATGTCTCTTTCCCCGGCCCTGGCAACGGCCTCAGGGTCGTTTGGACGGTGATCGGTTTTAGTTTTATCTTGCAGCTTTTAGCCCCATGATACAACGAAAATTGAACATCAAAAATTAAATTATTTAAATTTTTTTTTGACAGATTATTTTCTAATTATTTATTTGACAGCTGTTTAGCAGAAACGGAAGAGTCGGTATCACCACCATTCGATGTGATGCTGAAGGATGGGGCAGGAAGAAAGGTAGGATAAGAAGCAATGGCGAGAAAAGAAGATATCGACGGATAAACGTATTTCATATTTTATGTACACGGACGAGATGGTGGTGGTGATGAAGAAAAAAGTAAAATGATGAAAATTATAAAAGTAGTAAAAATATTTTTAGAACAAAGTGACTTAAAAGTAAATGTAGGGAAGACAAATATGGTGACAAAAAGTAAAAGAGCAGGGAATAGGACAAACTGGTGATGGGGGAAAAAAGAGATAGAAAGAGTAATAGCGAAGTGCATATTAGGGAATTAGAAAAGAAGCAAAATTGATTTGTATGTAAGGTATGGAGTTGGAGAGAAGGGGCTACGACAAAGGCAAAAAGGTAAAGAAAAAGCATTATGATCTAAGGGCAGAGATATAGGGAATGTAAACAGATAGAGAAAGTACTGGACATAAACATTAGGTTTAGATACCTGGACGCCAGGATATATTATAGTGCAGAAGGGGATGAAATTGGAAAAATAAGAATTCAAGCAGGGAATAGGGCTGTGGCATATGATAGAGTTATAAAAGGAAAAAAAGTATTAACAAGTTTTAGAAATACGGTATGGTTAACAAGAAAGAAAGTTGTAATATGAAAGAGGAGGATGGTAGTAAAAAGGGAAAAGGGAAGATAAATAGGAAATGGTACAAAGGAATAAAAACACCCGGTTCAAGAAGGAAGGGCAAAAATAAGAAAATGAAGATATTACATAAGATTGATCACATAGTAACAGAGGAGGGGCCAAACTATAGGAATATAATGAGGTATAATGCGGGAGAGAAATATAATAGAAAAGAGAATGATTATCATATTTCCGGTGTGGAAATGAGGAAAACGAAAATAAATTGATATGACGGTGGAAAGAGGATGTGTACAATATGCAAGAGAGGAAGTGGAAAGAGTGAAAAAGGAAGAAAAGTGAAAAGGGAATAGTATGAAGGGATAAAGACAAGCAGACTCAGGAAAGAAGGTCAAAGATAGAAGAAGGAAGAAACAACATAAGATGTGGAGACACAGTAACAGAATGGTGTCGAAAGTATATAGTGGGGGAAAAGTTTAACAGAAAGAAGAATAATTGCCAGATTTTGGAATGGGAATAAGGAAACTGGTGGGAGGATGTGCAGAATTAAGGAAAGAAAAAGAGGGAAAGAAAAGATTGTGCATGAAGGCGGTGAGGAAATTTCTACAATTTAAACATTAGTGACAAAAACTTTTACTTTATACCTACTTGAATGATGAAAAAAGAGTCTAGCATTTTTTAGTAACTCATCATTTAATCATGCCAATTGTCACTGGTTATATAATAGCAAATTTCATAACTATTCTACAAAAATCTTTTTTTTCTAATTTCATATAATTTTACTCTTTGTCCCTATTTTTTTGTGTATGCTTAAGTTTCTATTATTTAATTTCTTCTTTTTATTCCTTATTGTACTTATGTTTTATAAACTCGTTGTTTTTATTTTATTTAATTTCACACATTTGCTCATTCATTTTTCTCAACGTTAATTTCTTCTATGATTATTTTTATGAATTTCTTCTAAGTTCTTATCTAGGTTATTTTAAATTTGCCCATTTTTTCGCTTGTTATTTTTTGAACATATCAAAATCGTGGATTGATTATCTTCTACACCCCACGATGGGCGCCAAAATATATTTAATTATTAAAGTTTTATAATTCAATACTTATTTCTTGTTAATTAAAAAGTTTATGATAATTAGCAGCCATTGTTATCTCTTTTTATTTACTATCAGAATCAACATGAGAGAAAATTGCATTAGTCGATTAGTCCAATTCTAGTCATATCTTTTGAATTAGTAAGTTTTAAAACGCCGCTTTGAAGGATACATTGCTGAATATTTATTATGCTGTGCTAATACGCCAAACGTTTGTTATTTATAATGTTTAGTTCAATAACGACATACGTGTAATTTTAATAACGATTTGTTTCAATTACTGTTGTCATTATGATTACTTGTGCTCTCTTAATACATGAATTGCCTTCATAAATTTTCTTTGAAAATGAAGCAATTCATTTTCAGTACTAAATGATAATTAAGAAAAGAAAGAGCAACGTTTGCAAAGTAATCAATTTGCAAGAAGTAATTTTTACTTTATTACGGGGAAAGAACACGCCACCTAGGTTCTTATTAATATCCCCAAATTTTCTTTTAATAGCCGCTCGACACATGTCACAAAAATTTCCATAATTTAATGTGCAATTTTTCTCAACTTTTACAATAGTAAATCCGACAATTTCTCAATCTTTTACTGTATCAGCGTTGCTGAAAGGGGTTCTACAAAGGGGTTTTCATACTATTATCAAATTAAAAATAGAGTTGATTACCCGCTTCCATCTCAGAATATGCCACTTATCCCACCAAATTTACGATTTTATTTTATCAAATTTTATTTCCGCAAAGACAAAAGCTTCTTTTCATTTACTTTGTAAAAGCAACAGGTAATTAAATATATTTACAATTTAATAGTTTTTTTTGTAATTTACATGACGCGGATAGTAATTTCCTCCAGTTCGATCTCATTTCATCCATGTATTTCTAAAAAGAAATTGGAGCAACTATAAAATTTTATTTTTATTGCAGTAATAAAATATCAAATTCGAATAAACCAACGTTGTAGGTTGTTGTATGTAAGCATGGCCACATAATAGTTGAATAGTTTTATTTTTTGTACATTTTATATGTTTATCTTGTTTAATTTAAATAACAGAGTGTGATTAGATTTTAAAAAATACGTAATCCATGAAATTACAATTATCAGAAATGGGTTTATCCTACAAAATATTTTATTGAATAAATTTACAAGGGAAAAAACGAGTTTTAATCTTTGAAGTAATCTCTTCCATATCTCCTGAACAGAATTAATTGTAAATAACGTTTGAAATTAAATTTAAAGTGTAGTTAAAAGTGAAAGATAAATGCAACTTATGTTAAACCAAATAATTACAATAATAATGTATTTATTGTTAAAAAATTGTTTAAATATTGTTAAATGTTAGCTAAATCGCCTTAAGTGATGAAAATACAATTTGAACGAAATTTTTTTTTGTTTATATGAACAGCAACTCTGTAATATCTAGTACTGTGATTATGATCACGTATTTTGACTTACTATTTGAAAAAACCTCATTCACAGATTGAAACCGACGGTATTAAAAAGGTTACTAGCCTACTAGCAGTCTACTTGAATTTCTAAGCACGTAGATGCGCCTTTCAAGGATATGATTTTAATTTTTCTCTGATCGAACTAATAACATTAGCGCAATTTAACAAGAGAAAAAAAAGTTTTCAAATTGTTTGTTTTATTTATTAGAATTATTTTGGTTTCAAATCGTTGACGGTTGTTAAAATATTGTCTTTTAATTGACAGTGCCCGTATAAATCGACTTTTTCTGGCATCAGAATTTTGTTCACATTGCACAGAAAAACGTCTTTGAAAGCAGACAACCAGCATACGAAAGCGGAACAAAATTCGTAGAACCGTTCTTAAGTTAATCACAATACACAATATTTTTTTGAAAAGTTTGAAGTTTTCTGGTGCACTTTTATAGGTAAATTGGTGGCAAACGGTCTATTTTGAGCCAGAGAATCTCTGGTAAAGCCATGCACACACCTTTCAAAAACACCCTATATATAAAAAAATAACATCATTTAAAATAAATTCAATTTTAAAGTAAGAAAATACCATACCTAGATATATTTTCCAAGTTATCACTATGTTTTTTAATAACGTTTTCAAACTTCAAATTTGAAATTCTGTGATTGGTAGAATTATTAAGTTGACTCAAAAATTCCGTATGCTACTTTAATTGTCTGTATGTATACTTGATTGTAAATGCAAGCATTAACGGGACGATGTTCAACTTTTACTAATTCTTAATGTTACGCACGTTAATTTAATTTAAGTGAATGTAAACGACTCTTTAAAAATATGTTATGTTTTGTTGTCCGTTTTATGTATTTCAAGAAAAAAATCAAAAAATATCTAAAACGATTAAAATTAAAATAGTGTATGTATGTGGTGAGGGTAAAATTCTAAAATGGTCTAAAGTCTACACTAAACTGACGAGAATCACTTGTGCCTGTTGTGGTAGGCCAACACCCAAAAGAAAGATTTGGTTAAATTTTTGGTACAATTTGTATAGTCAAAAGAGAATAAGTGCAATAAATCTTAAAAATTAATTAAGAATTACGGGGGTATGGTAATCACGTGACATTTAATTTTACTGATTGTAACGAGATTATCTCGCTAGTTCCACACCATTCATTTCTTTTCTGTTCAGAACGACTTTTGGTTTATTTTTGTTTCCTGACGACTGTAGAAACGCCTGCAGTTAGGCATTAGACCGTACACCTTCTTACCCTTAGATCAACACTTATCTATTATCAACATTTCTCAGTGATAATGCAGCGACGAATTGGAATTTGAACCATTTGGTGATTAAATTTTAATTGCTGACACGAAAGGTGGATAATAAGGTAAATTATAAAGCTAAAATTAGAAATTATTTGTTAAGCTTTATCAGAAATTATGTTTGGATCCTACTTATCATCCGCTCCTTTATTGCAATTTGGCGAGATACTTTTTGCAAGCGAGTACTTTAATTCTCGGATTTAAATTCGTGCTGAAGTTGAAAGCTCCTAAACCCCTGATCTACGATCAGTTGTCCGATACCTAGGTTTGTTCTCTGTTGGCTTCTGAACTACGTGCCGCTTCTACGAGTGTTGTTGATCATTAGTTATACGCAAGGATAAGCGTACAAACAAGTAGTTGACATTGCCAAGAAGACTACTGTAGAGGATCAGAGTCCAAAAAGCTGTCACCAACACCGAAAACCGCCTCTGAGTACAGATAAGTAATCATTTATGCAACTTATAGAGTCAATCTTACCTAGTTAAGTTCACGAACAAAACATAAATAAAAAAGCATGTGCGTGGGAGTGTGTACCAAATTAAATAAACAGGGACTAAATAAATAAAACTTAACCAAACGAAAAGAATAAATAAGAAACTAAAAAGAATTCTTTTCACCCACACACATCCACTCTAATTATTGTAAATATTTTTAAAATAATGACTTTCACAATTTATTGATAAAAGCCGATTGAAGTATAAAGAACCTGTCACGTGACCTGCGCCGGAACGAAAATGAAACGGACGAGTCTACTGTTCACATTAAGGGCAACAACAAAGTGTATTTCGTAATTTCGTTTGTAGTGTTATTCAAATTATACCCTTAGTTTAATAAATACATTTATAGTAAGGTATATTTTTATGATTTGCGTTGAAGATTGATTCACGTGACAGGTTCTTTACATTTAATCGTCCTCTACTACGCGCGCACCTTGTACTGTCAGTTAAATTAAGTCGAGAGCTGTCAACTGTTTATGGAGTTTACTAGAACGTGGCAGTGGCTCAGTAACCGTCAATCACTTTATTTTTGATTAGTACCGGTTGCGCCCTACAAAAAAATTGTAAATAAATACATAGTAGTTAAGTAATATTTAAATCATCTTGTCATTTAATTTTATTAAATTAAGGTAGTTTTTTTAAACCTAACCATTTATTATTTTCAGTTCACAAAATTAGCCGCAAACAATTACACGCTTTAATTTTTTTTGTCTATGTACATATATTGTATTATATATTTTTTTGGACTGTATACAGGGTGTTTTCTTGCTCGCGGATTTTTCACCACTCTTCCGTTTGCGGGGAAAACTAGCATTGCGGTGACAATAGGGATCCTGAGTTGCCCTAACTTTTTTTGTTGTTATTCTTCCCCTCCCTCCCTCTATCATAGCAAATCAGTGGCGCCTTATAAAAAAAATTAAATACCCTACGCCATCTTCATTTATTTTGTTTTGAGTTAGTCGAGGGTAAAGTACGATTTGAGGGTGGTCCGCATCTCAAATCGGGCAGTAAAAAATTACATTATATTATGTTTGTTTTCATTATTAGTAATATATACATTATCTGCAACAGCGCTGTTTCTCAGACTATTCGTTCTATGGGTAATGTATATTGCACTAAAAAGTTTATTTTGAATAAAAAAAATTAGAATCGAAATTTTATTAATAAAAAATAATTAAAATTGATAATAAATGTTCATTCAAATCAACTATTCTGTGAAATAATTTAATTTGGATACGTTTTTTAAAAGCGATATATTTTATTTAAGAAAAGAATTTGGTTTATGTTTTGTGTGAATAAATCCTTTCATTTAATTCAAATTAATATTTAAGTAAAGATTAAGTTTGTTATCTGTAAGCGTTGTTAATTTTTTTAATGTTTCGTATGGTACATTTTCATTTATGTATTGTGATGTAAGTGTTATGTATGGTGCCCCAGAAGATCAGGATAAACCTGTATAGTGTAGTGACAAAACCGTGTGCAATTGTGGATTGGTTCGTCTTGGCAAAGCATTTGCTTCAAGGTTTAGTAAAAACCACTAAAACCTAATTATGCCAACCCTCACCTACTTTAGTATTCATATGTAATAATAATAATTGTGTAAACATTATAGAAGGTAATTAATAACTTACAATATACAGCACAGCCATTGCGTGACGACATATAATGGACCGGTTCAAACGCCAGTCAAAACAATGTTAAATTGACATTATGTGTAAAGCACTATTAATAAATGTTTCTGTTAAACTGTAGGAGACACTACGTTGCTTATTAAGTACGTGACAAAGTGCATATTTAGTTTGGAGCCCCGTTAATAAATTATCAGTGCAGGTGTGAAATCAAGTCAAGGATTTTTTTAGTACGAATGCACTTAAAAGGTCAAAGGCAACACATTGAGTTAGGGGGTGATGGAAAGTGAACGACGGAAGGGGAGTCGGTAGTACTAACAACAGTAAATCGAAGAATAAGAAAGTTTATAAAGTACGAATGAAATGTAGTCATCATAATCGAGAAATCAATAATTAATTTACGTCTGGTGAGGTAATCAACAAACTGTAACAAGAAGAGTAACGTCGATCTTGAAAGGTTAATTTTATTAGATTTTTATAAATAAAATTGTATTTGCACATAAAAAAATTTAAGTAGATCTCTTTACGAAGTTGAAAACTTTCACGTATAAAGTAGTTTCATTAATTGTCTTGTTGTTGTTTACGTCTTACATGTAATAATATAAATGTATGCGTGGGTAAATAAATTTGTTATTATACTAAATTAATAATTTTGATTGAAACCGAATTCAAGATCCTGAGATTAAAGCGAACTTATAGTTTTGAAGTTTAATGTGCATATTTTATTTAAACAATTTGAGGCTTATTGTTCTATTCAACTTTTTTTCATCATACGATCCATCGCAATATATATTGTTTAATAGGCAGCTACATACTCCTAGGCGAGTTCACCACAACTCAAACCTTTTGAGAATCGATACTAATCTTCTTATACTGGGTGGTCTACAAAGTTTCAGCCAGTTTATAACCATAACCATCACGGACATTTACATATTTAGTTTAATGGATTGAGATACGCTGCTATGTGTTGATTATGCTGTGGTCATAAGCAAAAAAAAACATGTTGTTCCTGAGAATCACCACTTTGGTTTCCGGATTTGGTCATCAAGACCCTCCCGGATACTTAGGAAAAAATGTACAACACAATTACACAAAACACAATCACATTACAGACTTAATTAATAATAATAATAATAATAATAATAATAATAATAATAATAATAATAATAAAATAATAATAATAATAATAATAATAATACCCTCAGGGGCCTGCATGCAGGTACGGGCTTAGCGAACCCGGGGCCCTGAGCTCTTCAGTGGGCCAGGGGACCACTGTCGTATCAAATCCCCTTACCTTGATACTACCGTCATTAAGTTAATGGTACGACAGGGCTCTGTCAAGGTGGACGTTTTTACACCCTGTATAGCTGGCAGTAGCTTAAAAATGCAAAATAATGTAATGTACGTGCATAGTAATGCCTCGGATGCGTTAGAGGGTAGGGCTACCTCTAACGCGGGTTGTCAGCCCAATGTTGACGGACACGGCAAGAACATGGACGAATCTTTAGGGGCACCCGCTCCCTCAATTTCGGGTGAAGGTAAGGGTCCTTTAAAACCCTAACGCGAGCCAAGAAAAGGCGGTCATACCCCGGTTCTTGGTCGTTAAGAAAGTCGACGGCGACTTCAGTAAAGACAGCCCGTTTCTGATTCAGAGACAGTTGTTTGGATTAATAGGAGAGATGAAAAGTGTAAGGAAGGTGAAGGATGGTTTGCTAATAGAAACTGTGAGTGCGGCGCAAGCCAATAAATTATTAAATGCAGGTAGATTAGGAAGTGATAAGATTGAGGTTACCCCTCATAATACCTTAAATTATAGCAAGGGAGTGATCAATTGTAAGGATCTTTTAATGTGCTCTACCGAAGAAATATGTGCAGAGCTTAAGAGCCAAGGGGTTATAGAGGTCAGAAGGATGAGAAAAAGGTAGACGGTGAGTTGCAAGACACACCGAACCATGTACTGACTTTTAATACCCCGAAGTTGCCTACCAAAATTAAAGCAGGTTACTTGGTCCTACCGGTACGTCTTTTGTTCCAGCTCCAATGAGGTGTTTCCGGTGCCAGAAATTTGGACACACAGCACAACGCTGCGACAATATGCAAGTGTGCATGTGTGGAAAAGAGCTGCATAACGGCAAACGTTGCGACGAACCCATCGAATGTGTTAACTGCAAAGGGAATCACTTAGCCATTTCTAGAAATTGCCCTATCTTTAAACAAGAATCGGCCATTCAAGAAATTAAAGCTAAAGAAAACATTTCATATCTCGATGCGCGTAGGAAAGTTGTCTCACAAACTCCACACCAAGGTATCTCTTACGCCAAGATGGCGGAAAAGACGCCCCAACTTGACATCGCCCAATTAGTGAAAGAGCTGGTACCTACTTTAGTTACCATGCTAAAGAAAGTTTTTGTAACAAAACAGCGAGAAGAACCGCCTAAAGTTCTACTACTACCTCCACCGGTGACGAGGTCACGAGTCAACTCGCTATCCAGTCAAGGTCCTGCGTTGTCTGATGTAGGATCTGAAAAAAGAAAACGTCAGGAGACGATAAATGTGAGTTATTCTTCGGAAGACGACTCCGGTAACTCGGAGGCGTCTATTACCAAGCCAAAAAGACCAAGGGGTGGCCGAAAGGTAAACCTCGGAAGAGGGCTACCTAAAGTGTGATAAAATCTGTGATAATACCTGTGATAATTGTGTTTGTAGTCCAGAGTATTTATTTATATTTATACAAGAGAGATTTATTTATTTATTTATACATTTATTTATTTATTTGTTTTTGTAATAGTCCTTTAAATTATTTACAATTTATATATATATATATATATATATATATGTCCAACAAAATTATACAGTGGAACTGTCGAGGATGTGTACATAATTATTGCCACATCAAACTGTTATTACAAGAACACGATCCAGTATGTCTCGCTATACAAGAAACGCACCTAAAACCAAAACAAACTTACAATTTAAAAAATTATTACATGGTAAGAAAGGACGCAATTGGTGGTGAAAGGGCACACGGAGGAGTTGCTATATTCTTGAGGCAAGATGCCATTTATAACGATCTCCAAGTACGTAGTCGTTTACAGGTTGTAGCTGTAAATATTACGGTTCCTATAAAAATAACTTTATGTAACGTTTACTTACCTGACGCAAGCTGGACACTAGAGGATCTGAACCACGTTGTGGAACAGTTAAATCATCCGTTCATTTTAATAGGCGACTTTAATGCTCACAATTTATTGTGGGGATCCATTAAAACAGACTCCAGAGGACAACTGCTCGAACGCTGGTTAGAAAATGAAAAATTAATTTTGCTAAACACAGGATCAAAGACGAGTTTTAACACAAAATCGAATACGTTTTCGGCAATTGACCTATCTATAGCCTCTAGTAGATTACTAACCAGAGTAACGTGGAAGGTTGAAGAAGATCTTTGGAATAGTGATCATTTTCCAATCGTTATCGAATTTGACATTCCAAAAATCACAAACGCGGTTCCCATCCGATGGAACACAAAAAGCAGATTGGGAAAAGTTTTGTAAAAATTTAGTTTGCCCATTAGATGTTTCAGTAGAAAACGTTACGAACAACATTATCTTAGCTGCAACAAAAGTATACCTAAATCTGGAGGTAAACCTATAAAGAAACTAGTGCCGTGGTTCAATGAAGAAGTTAAGAATGCTATAAAAATAAAAAAACAAGCGTTCAATAAGTATAAAAGTATCTCACAACTGAAAATCTAATCGTATTCAAAAAGCCAGAGCAAATGCCAGAAAATGTATTCTCGAAAGAAAAAGAAACAGTTGGAACACCTATACCTCGACAATAACACGCAACGAACCTATGTCTATTGTGTGGAAAAAAGTAAGAGCTGTGACGGGATATAATCCTCCAAGTTTAATTAACGCGTTAGAGACAGATTCGAGACATATAGAACAAAACACCACAATTATAGCTAACATGATGGCTAACTATTTTGAGAGTGTGAGTAAGACGACCAATTATAGCACAAAATTTCTCCAAAATAAAGACCTAAGAGAAGAAGTTACATTAGACTTTAATACTGAAAACAGCTATTACTATAACTTACCGTTTAGCTTGTTGGAACTCGAAGAGGCCCTCAACAAATCCAAAGTCAGCGCTCCTGGTCCAGACACGATATCCAACGATATGCTCAAGAATTTAATACCTGAAATGAAAAACATTTTATTAAAATTATATAATAAACTGTGGGAAGAGAATACTTATCCTGATTCCTGGAAAGAGGCAACGGTTATCCCAATTCTAAAACCGAACAAATCTAAACTATCGCCCTCTAGTTTTCGTCCCATTAGTCTTACATGTTGCATGGGCAAAATATTTGAGAGAATGGTGAACAAAAGGCTTCAAATTTTTCTAGAAGAAAATAATCTATTAGTGAAACAACAGGCAGGTTATAGAAAAAGAGATCGACCGCTGACCACTTGGTACTTTTGGAACATCACATTCAAGAAACTTTCAGAAAGCGTGAACACCTAGTCGCAGTGTTCTTTGACATAAAAGGAGCGTTCGATATGACTTGGAGGTACGGAATACTCGAAAAGATGCATAAATTTGGTTTGAGAGGAAAACTTCCGTTATTTGTCAAATCCTTCCTCACTGATAGACGCTTTAGACTAAGAAATGGCGATAACTATTCTAGTGTAAGAACGTTAGAAAACGGTGTTCCACAAGGATCTACGCTCAGCTGCACCTTGTTTGCAATAGCAATCAATGATATAGCCATGAAAATCGATACGAAAGTGCGGTACTGCCTGTATGTAGATGACTTGGCCATATTTAGTAGCGGCAAGGTAGTCGGACAAATTACAAGACGATTACAGACAGCAATAAACCAAATTATCAACAATAGTGAAGAAATAGGGTATGTATTTTCTCAAGAAAAACCAAATGTGTTCACTTTTGTCGATTAAGAAAACCGCACTACGATCCCTTACTTTACTTAGGAGATAGGGCAATAGAATGTGTAAACGTCGTTAAATTCTTGGGTCTGATGTTTGACTGTAAACTTAACTGGCGAGAACATATAAATTCAGTGGTGCGTAAGTGTAAAAAGCGCTTAACGTCATAAAAGTACTAAGCAGCACTAAATGGGGCGCAGATCCAAAGTCTTTGCTGAATATATATAAAGCCGTCGTTCTATCAAAATCGATTACGGATGTGCAGCATATTCTTCGGCAAGAAATACGCAACTGATGATGCTCGATAAGATCCATTGCATGAGCATTCGATATTGTTTAGGTGCGTTCCCTACTACTCCTCGGCAAAGTTTGTACTGCGAATCTGGAATGATCCCCTACAATATAGAAGGAAAGTACTAATTAACTCTTACATTACGAACGTAAAGTGTAATTCCAGAAACCCAAATTCTAAATTTCTTTTTTCTACCTATGAGGATTATGCCAAAAACCAACAATAACCAGACCTCTGGCAGTTAGATACTCTGAATACCTGGTAAAATCGGACAAAAATTTCCCAAGCAAATTGTGGAAACTCGTATAAATGATGAGACACCAACAAAATCAGAATTTAAAAATATCGTGAAAGAAAAGATAATGACAGAATGGCAAAGAGAGTGGAGTACTGCGGTTACGTTGCTTAGGCAAATTGAACCCGAGGTGAAAAATACATACACTTTTATAAACTTACCAAGGCCAGATATTGTGCGTGCTTTCCGGTTACGTTCAGGACATACTAGACTAACACATAGCTATATCTTAAGTGGAGATCCGAAGCCGATGTGTTCTTTATGCAACGTAGAATTAACCGTTGTGCATATCGTTGAAACTTGTCAGATGTACGAACCACAACGTCAGGAGTACGAATTGCGAGGTGTTGCAGCGGTGGAATGTCTGAAAAAGAAAAGATTTTATCTACAATAAGATTCTTAAAAAGGTGGAAATATTTGAAAAAATATAGTAATTTTAAACTTACCTGATGGAATATAAGCTTACCTGTTGATATAAGTGCAAAGCTAATGGCCCTGGTAGCCGATGCTTTAAAACAAAAAAAAATAATAATAATAATAATAATAATAATAAGGACTTTATTTCCTAAACAAACAGAAAAGAAGGGAAACCCCCGAAGCTCATTGTATTTCCTTAAAAAATCTGCCCCTCCCCTCCCCCCATCCTTAAAAAAAACAAAAAAAAAAAATAAAATTAAATAAAAATAAAAACAAAAAAAAAAAAAAATTCCCCCCACTTTATAAAAAAAACCACAATAAAGAAAACAATTCTTAGAATGTTAATCAACCTGCAGTCATCATTATTATATGTGAATACTAGGTGGGTAAACAAAATAACAGTTGAGTGAAATTTACTCTGAAGATGCAATTTTTAAATTTTTCCACAAAATTTTCAGGAATTTGGACATTTCGAGTTCCCCCCACGTGATATTTTTCCAGTACGAGTACACAAAAATGATTTTATAATAAACAATTCTAATTACTAACTTATAAAAGCTGTCGAATTAAATTGAAAATTAGCAATGATGTCACAGATTCCAACAAATGAATTTTTACTGTGTACCCTAATTTTAAATTAAAAGAATTATGAGGAGCGTTACTTTTTTGGTGGCGACCCATTTTCGTTTGTGAAACTTTATAATATTGTGCATTCAAAACGAAACTACAATTTGGTGCATTTAACTCCGAACACATTTTTACAAGTAATTGAAGTTAAAACACTATACAAAGTAAAGAATACACAATACAATTAAATGTGCCTTGAAGCTTTTAAATATACCAATAAATACTAAGTTATAAATCTCAACTAAAAATAGCACATGTAAAAAAAATGTCAACCAACTTTCCGATTTTTAACAGAATGAGTATACAGGGTTTTCAAACTTAAGTCGGCACTATTGCTAACTTTGTTATTATTAGAGCTACAGGGTCGGTTGAATAAGCAAACTAGTAGCATTTGTTTCTCTGATCACTATGAATAAAAATCGAACATCGCGTTCAATGTCAAATTGTTCCATTTTTTCAAATGGGACACCTTGTATACAATATTTTCAATCGATAGGAAATTGAATACTGAACAAAAAGTGCCCCATTATTTTTATCCTAAAATCAAAAATGACGGAGCTATTGACGATTTTTTCAAATAAGTTTAAAGTGTCTGTAATTTTATAAACTATACAATTGTTTGTTGTATAAATGTCATCAGGATTAAAATGTCAAATTGAAGTTTCACTGGTAAACAGTTTACAGCCACTAAAAGCGTTTACATGCTGGCTCAAAAATGCTTGTATCAAGATGATGACGTTTTTGAGCATCTAATTTGATTTTTTTTTATGTTTACAGAATAAATTAAAATAAATCATATCCTTTCGCTTCATGGATATTCCTCTTTCTTCATTTCATTTACCACTTTTGCTGGATATAACCACCGTGAATATTGTATGTTGGTCTATCCCCATCACGAAATAATTTTTTTTAAGTGTCTGCCGTGACCAAGATTCGAACCTCCTCGACCAACGGTTTTCCGACTAGTAAATTTGACTACGTCCTTGGCATTACTACTAAACCACCCGCGGGTTTGATATTCCTCCTACTTTCTATTTTGTGGTAAGGCAATGTTATAACTAACACAGCCACCTTAACCAATTCGAAAAATCATCAATAGCTCTGTCATTTTTGATTTTAGCTTTGTTATTTTTGACTTTAGGATAAAAAATAATGGGACACTTTTGTTCAATATTCAATTTCCTATCGACTGAGAATATTGTATACAGAGTGTCCCATTTAAAAAAATGGAACAATTTGACATAACTCGCGAACGCGATGTTCGATTTTTATTCTGTTCTCACCATAGTGATGAGAGAACCAAATGCTACTAGTTTGCCTATTCAACAGACTATGTAGCTCTAATAATAACAAAGTTAGCAATACTGCCGACTTAAGTTTGAAAACCCTGTTTACGGACCGCAGAAGAATTTGCACAATAAACACGGTAATTAGTACACATTAGAGTTTAGCAAAACTTAGATTTAGTAAAACCGCATATTTGTAATTTTGGACAAATTAATTGTAGTACAATACGATATTGTTACCAAAGACCAGTACTTAAAATGTTATCAGGTAGTTGTCTTTAAACGTGAAATATCAATAGTCATTTATGCGAATACACATGATATAATTATCGGAAGTATTCCTCTGCGACTCAGTAACTTATGATTATTAATAAAAATCAGAAGATTATGTTTTTTTGCTTTTAAATATAAATAAAATATCAACTGAATTATTAACGATAAAATACGCTTGTCATTCAAGTAGGCACCATCGCCGACAATGACAATCGTGAACCACGGTCCTGCTTATATACCTGTCAGGTTACCTTTATAATAGTATTACTATTAGTTTTAAAAAGATATCGATTGAATGCAAAATTTCAACCAACGCATGTAATGGATTTACTTCTAATAATAAAATTTCCTTTTGACAGTAAAAAAATAACACGAAAGTAAAGAGCTACATATTTTTCAACTTTACTATAAAATAAATGCTAGTAATAATCTCTGAATAATTAATTGTGTGAATAGAATAAAAGTTCACAATGTGAATTTAATTTGAAAACGTACATTAAGAAAAAGTTTTTTTATTTTAAAATTAAAGTTTCAACCAAGAAAGCTCTCGTGCAGTTGATGATAAATTTTGTGCTTTCTTGCTGCATGCGCATCTTTGAAGTTAATTTACTACCTTTGTCGGGCAGTACATTACGAATACGTATGCGAATAGTGAACAATAATAAACATCTTAACAAAGAGCATTGATAAAATTTTACCTTAACTTATTGTCTTATTAAACATGAAAATCTCTGAGAAAGTGTAGAGAAAAACTTTTCGTTTACGACGTTTTTTCTTAACGAACGACGTTTGCCGATAAATGCAATTCAGAGATTTACTGCAAATGCTTTCAAGTTCTTTAGTAATGACACATTCAATTTATTCACTTTGTGTTGGGAAGAGATGTTATTGCGAATTTCTTTTAGTGTCTTACGATCCGAAAACGTCACTGATTTAAATTTAAAAAAAAAAGAGTTAGATGTCCTTTAAAAATAATGTACCCATATGTATATTCACATTTCGTGTCATCACAGTTATCTTTTAATTGCATAAAAGCTTATTCCTAATTTTGACATTTCTCTTAATCTAAGTAGGAATCGAAATGACCAACTTCCCAAGCACTACAAAATATTATGTAAATGTTAGTAAATAATGTTAATTGGACATTAAAATGTAACACTTTTATACACCCTGTCCGTGTAGTACGCGGACCTTTGATATTGCCTTTAAAAAGTAGATTTTTTCAAAATCGGTTTTGACGATTCTTTTAGGTTCCTCAATGGCTACAATTTAAAAATATTTTTAATTATACAGGGTGTTCCACTTTCATGAACCACTTGTCCACTTTGATATTTTATATGGTAACATATTTTTTTATTTTTAACCCACTTGAAAAACTATGATGACTTTATGTATACGAGTCTTGCTCAAAAATTATATTTTACGAAATATCCATTTTTAAACATATTGACCTTCAGATATTTCACGTTTTTTAGGTTAGTACCTATTTGAAATATCAAATTAATATTTTATTTACACTTAGGGCGGTAACGACCCTAACGATCCATAATTTAAAAGTTGACAACCATTATACAGGGAATGTCAAACTTCGAAATCCAAAAAAATGATGAATAATTTGATAAAATCAAATGGAACACTCAATATATTTCTTACCTGATCGACGTGGAATTTAATTCTCTACAACTCTGCTATTAACGTCTGTTTACCAAACGCGCTTTCTTATCAAAAATACACGTTTTATTAAAACATTTTTATTGACAACAACAAAAATTATAAAATCAATCATCAAAATTTACAAGAAAATCGCTTATTAAATAGCCGAAAGGAATATTTGAATAAACTGGAAATGTCAAATACAAGAAGAATTTCTAGTAATATGGTGTTGTAGGCGGTAAGGATAGAATTTGTTTTTTTGTAACACTTTATTTATAGGGGTTTTCAATGCTTCAACATTTTCTGCCATTTATCGTATTTTAAAGGTAGGATTTTCTACTGCTGATAATGACAACAAGTTAAATTGCAATCCTCTTCAGTACAAACATGTTTCCTAGTACTTTTCTCATAGTTGCCAACTGTAGTTTATTTGAATCTTAATTCGGGGACATCGTTGTAGTTCCAGATTATCTGCTTTATAATTATGAGCTGCCAATAATCTATTCGATTTTCCGGTGAAATAAACCATACTAACTACTTCTGCGGTCAAAAGCTCACTTATTATCACTAACAATACAAAGATACAATAAAATTGTGATAGATTGGACAATTACTAACACAGCCGTGACAACAATAAACTTTTGACGTTCGCAATTCATCGCCTACTTAATTTTTTTACGAAAATTTTTGATAAAAACATATATGTACCGCAAATTTGTAGAGAATTTAATTTTACATTGATCAGGCAAAAATATACAGGGTGTTTTATTTGATTTTATTAAGTTATTCATCATTTTCGATTACAAAGCTTTTTTTCTCATACCTTGTATAATTGATATCAACTTTTAATTCATGGACAGTTAGGGTCGTTACCGCTCTAAATGTGAAAAAAATTAAATTTGATATTTCAAACAATAACCTGATAAACGTGAAATATCTGAAGGTTGATATTGACCCAATTAAATGTTTAAAAATGGATATCTCGAAAAGTTCCATTTTTTACTAAAACTCATTAACATAAAGTCACCATAATTTTTTTAAAAAACCTTTTATTACAAACCAATTTATGTTTTTTAAATTTCCATGTAAACCAAATGTCATATTTAACGTTTGTAGAAAAATATTTTTGACTTCTGAAGATGACTCACAATAATTTTTAAGTTGAAACTAGTAAACAAATAATAAATGAATAAATAATATTAGATTGCTTAAAGCGTAAATAATTTATATATATTATATTTCTATTTCAAATATCAAATTTAACAGGTGATCCATTAAAATTAGACACCCTGTATAATTGAAAATATTTTAAATTGTAGCCAGGGAGGAACTTAAAACAAAAGGAAACAAAACCGATTTTGAAAAAATCAACTTTTTAAAAGACAGGCCGTATATTAACAACATACAGGGTGGTCCAAAAGATAGGTTGCAAACTATACTACGCTACTAAGTATAAAAGTTATGAAAATTTATTTTATAAATTTTTGTTCAGTTGTGCTTACTTAAGGAGGTACGGCCCTGTCAAGTTTCAATTTAAAAATTGTTTTTTTTAATCTCAGAAATAAGTTAAAGATATAATCTGAAAATTTATATTGTAAAATATGTCATTATGGTACACAATTTAATAATCTTTAAAAAAAAGATCATAAGCAGTGGCGTAGATACTGGGGTAGCTGTGAGGTTGTTATGTAAATAATTGTAAATCTTAGAAATTTTGATCACCCTGTACAAATATTGGAATAAACAATTTATTACATACAAAAAAGTGTTCTTTCAATTTTTTCGTTAGTATCATATTTTTTGAGAAAAATCGTTTTCTTTAATGTCATCAAAAATTATAGTGGGTGAAGTTGTCATTGAAAAAGAAGTGTAAAACTCAAAATTTTATTTTTTTTATTTCATAAATTTATATAAAAATAAATACCAACAATAAAAAATATCTCTACAATTATATTAACGAAAAAATTGAAATAAAACTTTTTTGTCCGTAATAAAGTGCTTATTCCAAAATTCGTACGTAGTGATCGAAATTTCTAAGATTTACATTGTTTTTAATAATGTCCTCACAGCTACCCCGGTGTCTAAGCTACTGCTTAATATATTTTTTGAAAACTTTAATAAATTGTGTATCATATTAACATATTTCACCATATAAATTTTCAGATTTTCTCTTTAACTCATTTCTGAGATAATAAGAAATAACCAATTCTAAATTGAAACTTTACAGGGCCGTACCTCCTTGAGTAAGCCCAACTGAACAAAAGTTTATAAGAAAAATGTTCATAACTGTTTATGCTTAGTAGTATAGTTTGCGACCTATATTTTTGAACCACCCTGAATATTTGGAAAAATATTTGTTAAATATTTAAAATGAACATATACAAAATATTTGAAATAATGCTCACATAAATATTTCAAGCAAATATTTATCAAATATTTTAAATTGCTTTATAAAAAAATATTTAAAACATTTGAATTAAGTTTCCTAATAGTATTTTCTGAACATTTCAAAATTATATTTATGCGAGATTGTAAATAATACAATAATTATTAAACCATGTTACAAAAAGTGAGGAAAAATATATTCGATTTTGGCTTTATGTTCACAAAAGAATTAATACATAAGTAATATAAACAATACACAAATAAACAAATTCATAAGTATTGTAACATAACATGTAAACATTTACAAACTATAATTAAATTATGATTGTAGTTTAGATTTCCTCTTCAATCAATCCTGTAAATAAAATATATTAATTTTTTAATTATAAGGCTGCGCAAAACTATTTAAATATTGATATTAAGAGTCGAGTCCTTGTTAAAGTTCCAAAATTCCAAACTGTATTTTAATATGAACATAATTTTGCCTGAGATGCAAAAAAATAGAAACCAAATTAATATTCTTTTTTGAAATTTAACAAACCAAATACAATGAGTACGGTAATAGCAATTACAAAATAATTCAATACTTTAAGATAAACGTACATATTATTGGTTGTGTTGTTATGAGAACATCTGCTGGATTATTTGCTACATGCGCTTTTGCTGTAGATGAAAACAGGGAAGCCAAATTTTTCATTTTTTGATCGGTAGGGTTGGGAACCATTGAATAATGTGTCGTATAAGTACAATAAATAAATAACATATTTAACTGAGTTTTTACATGAAATTAAATTTTGCAGCATGCTCTTGATTATGGTTTCTAGGGTCTGTGTAATTATCGTTTATTAAGAAATTATTCAGTTTATTTAGTAAATGCTAATAATGTATTCACAATCAAGACCAGTAAAAAAGGCCACGATCGTGCAAAAAATGACTACTTTCTGCAGCAATTACTGTGTCAAAAGTTATTTTGCACTAGTGTAAAAAGTAGTTTTTTAATTTTTTTTTATTTTTTCGATCGTAGAAAAAATGTTGTGTGCAACATGTGCAAAAAACATATTTGTTGCGCTTAGCATGACTTCATGCATCGTACAACAAATATGCACTTTGCAATAGTTACACAAATAACTATTAAATAAGCATACATAAATATTTATTTTATCATTTGTGTAAATATTATGAATATTGGTATACCAAATATTTCTTAATTATGAATTATACACAGATTACCAACAGACAAAAATTAGAATTATATTCATATAATGTTATGGAAATGTTTGGTGCTGCTTGAGTTGTATGTTAAGCTCGTCCTGCAATTATCACATTCGTTACATAAAATCATACGTTTCGTAACTGGTTACATAAATAGTTATTTCACTAATTAATATTTTGGTAACAATAAATTTCAATTTTACTTTATAAAGTGAATAACTAGAGTTAGTACAAAATCTGCGCATGTTAAAAAAAAGTTTAAAATTAATTTAGATTAAACATTTATAGTTGTTACGCCTAATACGTAAATTAATTATGAGGTTTTTAAATAATTACATTGCGTTATTCAATTTCTACGGTGCTATTACTTATACAGATATAGAACGTACAGCGGAAGCTGTAGTTTATTAATAAATCAATTTCTCGACACATTAATAATACATGCTTGGGATTCAATTAATGTGTCTGAATCAATAATAGATCACAATTTTCATCGCATTGAACTAAACTTTGTAAAATAATTTTTTAACTTTTAGAATAAGTGCTTTGCGATGAAAAAAAAATACATACTAAGTGTACCAGAAATCATACAACTAAGGTATTTAAAAAGAAATTTTATTAAAAATGTATGTGAGGGTCAGAAAGTTTGAGTAGTTGCTGTTAAAAACTTTTTACCAATGACGTTTAATTTTTATGTTGCTTTGACATTATTTAGAAGTGAAAACAAAGGGTAGCATTGAATTTTTAAGATAACGATTTTATATCGAAAAACTTTCTTCAATATATTTTTTAAAAAATATGAATATTTTTGGAAGCAAAATTTGTATGTTCAGTTTTTGTAGTTTGGTTTGAATGTTGTACGTTAATTCAAGAAAAATATGGTACTTTAACCCCGATTTGGTGTTAGAAAAATTTTAATATCGTTGTCAGTTTGTTTTAGCAGTAAAAGAGAGAGGCGGTAAATTTTTGACAAAAACTGGCAAAACTGTAGTTACCTATTATGGTAAGATTCACGAAACAAATTAGTTTTGATCAAGTAATGTGCACGTGGATAAAAGCAAAAAATCACCGCGGCATATACAGGGTGTTTCATTAATCAGTACAGAAAATGAAACTGAGATTCCTTGCAAAATTTAAAGGGGGTTTAACATAAAAAAATTTCCTTAAAGCGTCCCCTGAAGAGTTACAGCCCCTTAAAGATGTGTAAAAAAAATTCACATTAATCGATTTTTTCTGAAATGACTTGAAATAAAAAAAAGAAATCTAAACATTCAAATACTACTACCAAGAAGCCTCCATAATTTCATAATTTTATTCACCCTTGTTCTCTGCAAGGGGGTGAGTCTTACTACCCCTTAGAGTTTTTACCAGAACTTTTAACTAATTTTTTTTTAATTTTAAAATTCAGTTTTGGAGGGCCAATTAATTAAAAACTTTTTGTCTCTTAAAAAATTTCACGTAAACTCAATACTTTTTCACCAAAAAAATAAATTAAGCGAACTTGCAGAATTTTTAATTAATAAGTTGCGTATGCAAGTTTGACATAAATAACAATATTATTATTAACTATCATTTTTAATTTAAATTAACAATATTATTTCAGAGAGTGTTCAAAATGGGCACCATTTTCTTGAATACAGGCTCTTATTCTTTTGAACAAATTTCCGTTAACGCTACCTAGCATTGCTACAGATTGTCTAACTCTTCAGGGGAGGCTTTAAGGAAATTTTTTTTATGCTAAACCCCTTTAAATTTTGCAAGGAATCTCCAGTTTTATTTTCTGTACTGATTAATGAAACACCCTGTATATAAAATGATACATATTTAGTGTGGTGTAAATCAGTCTATTTGCGATGTCCTTTAAATACTGATCAGCCAATAGCAAAGCAACTGTGAACTGTTACTATAGTAATAAATTTCTAAAATAATTGTGTGATGTTTCGATAAACTTTCTGAGGGTATTAATTAATGTATATTTAAAACAGTTTATAATTGGTTTTTGTAGTTTGGTATAAATGTTCTAATAAATTAAAAAACAATTGATAATGTAACATTGTGTACGTATTGTGTTTGCAATGTTTTGATCTCAAAAAATTCAATATAATTATGTTGTCACCTTGATTAACCATTTAATACTATCGGTTTATCACACGGTACGTCGATTATTTTGGGTCAACCCACTATAATGTTAACAGCAAACCATTGTATACGGTGTGCGTGGAAAGTTTAAACCCAACCACAAAATAATTAAAATGTAACAAAAATTCAGAAAATATTGTTAATTAGTATTAGTCGTTCTAAAGGGAGTAATACACACTAGCGGTCGAAAATAAAGAACTATTTCGGAATTTTGACGACCCCAGAATATTTTTGGCGCGCTTTTCTATATGACAGAGTTTAGACCATTATTCCTGTTTTCATTAAAGCTGTGTACTTCATACAATGGTAAAATTGTCTCTCAAACATCTTGAGCAAGTGCTGGCTGGTATGTGACGGTAATTTTTATCATTATTCCTTTTGGCTAAATAATTCTTATATTTTGTAACGTTTTAAAATTATTTTTATTATGAAGGTATTAACGTACCATTTAAATTTTATTTATCGTTTGGTTATCTTCCATGTTGTTATTTAGTTGTAAATATGGTTATCAAAAGGTTTCGCGGTGTAGATTTCGTTCAACGTTCGTCCAGTATAATAGTTCTCTATACAGGGTGTTTCATTAATCAGTACAGAAAATGAAACTGGAGATTCCTTGCAAAATTTAAAGGGGGGTTTAACATAAAAAAAATTTCCTTAAAGCCTCCCCCTCTTTATTTCAATTATATATTATACTGGTGTTTACATTAAATATTTTATTATGCTACGCCATTGGCTAATTTTTTTAATTTTCCGTTACCGGAAGTTGCAATTTTGTACATTAATTTTGGAAGGGAGTTCTTGGTGTCTTTTGTTTTGAATCGTAGTTGTTTCAGCAAGTTGAACGTATTCGAGTTGTCAGAAGAGACTCTATAATTATCTCATCAATATTTTTATTACATTTTTGTGCGGTTTAATTGTAAAGATTATTTTGCTAATTAGAAGGTTGCTTAATAGAAATTGTCGTGTGGATGTTAATGTAGAGTAGGCAAATTAGACTTTTTAGAAGAAAAATTGTATAAAGTTGTAAAATTTTGGTTGTGAATTCCCAGTCAAAACCCAAATACAGATCTAAAGAGTTCCCACCCTTCTGAAGGAGCTTCATCCCCTTTTGCCCAAAAAACTGCCACCAAACGTGACCTCACGACGATATTTTGCGTTTTACACGTAGACCGTATCTCTGCCGAGAAAAAGTTATAAGACTTTTTAGAATCTCCACCAAATTTTCCACAAAAATCTTCGGATCTGTATTCGGGTTCCTACTGGGAGTTCATAACCAAAATTTCAAAACTTTATAATTTTTTTCTTCTATTCGTCGTTATTTCATATAAATTGTCTACACTAATGGAAAAAGCAATTATTCTTTTAACGAATGTGTGGGATTTCGGCGGGTCGTGCTCTGTTCACCCTTTTAATTAAATTAGAAAATTTCCAAACACTTGAGATTTTTTTTATTATGGCTAATTTATAAAGTTAACAAGTTCATATCATAAACATTAAGAAATTGCAATTCGATCGCTATGGCTCCAGACGAACATTTCAAATCTGGAAAAAAAAGAAGACAGAACGTGTAAATTTAAGTTTATCAGTTATTTACCATTGACCTTTTATTTATTTATTTATGCGGGTTTGTCGAAAATAATAGTATTGTTGATTTAGACTTAAAATTTTGTAGTAATATTCTTAGTAGATAAGCCACTAACCGTACTTGTTTGTTCGAATCAAACTTTTGTTTTATTATATACTTACGGTTAGTCAAGTTTATATCGATTTTGATTTATGTCCTGGTTCCGGTATTTCATACAGATTGGGGTAATCTGGTTCAAACGTATCTAATACTAGGTGTACCCCTGGTGCCCTTGGTTATATTTTGTTTTTTGTTTGTTTGACGTACATCGATCAGATCCACCCACTCTATCGCAGAGCTACGGTATTAGAGAATTTACATAGTGACAATAATAGGCAGTACCGTGCTAAAACTTTAAAAGAAATCAATTTGTGTTGATTAATAAGAAATGTACACTCATGAAATTTAAAACTTGGACACCACAATTTCTGTAAACAAAAGTTTGCACATTGTGAAGCGGGCTTAAGGGTAGCATTTACAATTCTAACAGCAGGTAGTCTCAGCAGGGGTTATCTTATAGAAGGACTGTAGAATGAATCATTACACTAAGCACGTTTTAGAAAATAGGTAATTTACGTTGCTTACTTAATTTTTTCTTTAAAGAATATATTTGAAGGTATCGCTAATTAAACACCATAGCTCGATTAATTATCGAATCAAAATTTTGTTTAGGAAATGTTTACAAAATAAAATTAGAAATAATTTTGATTTAAAAAACGTCTACAAGCAATAACTTTTAAATTAAATCAAAAACTAAACATGGTTATTTGGGTTGACTGATTATTACTTATTTTTAAATAAATCTAACCTACTAATTATTGTAAGTTATTAAAAAAAATCATTAAACTCTCTATTCATAATATTTAGTCCTTACAAAATGTATATTTTATGACGTTTCATTTTTTCTGTAGTTAATATAAAAAGTGAAAATAAAAACTAAGGCAATTCTTATTGTCAACGTATATATTTAGTTTTTTGACAAGAATTTATTACATAATTATAATTACTAAATATAAGAAATCAATAATGGGTGTGACCTCCATTATTATTGATACATTCTTGGAGGCGTCTGCTCATTGACGCTATCAAGGTATCAATATAATTAATATTAATCGTTTCCCATGCGGTATCAATGGCTGCAATTAGTGCATTACGGTTTACTGGTATAAAATTTGGCCCTTGTTGTCTTCGGATAACAGCAAGTATTCGAGCCCAAACATTTTCGATAATGTTAAAATCTGGGCTTTTTGCTGGCCAGGGTAACAGCTCCAAGTTATTTTTGTATCCAGTTGCGCACAACCTGCGAAGTATAGGGTCATCATATCCCGATAGTTAATTATCGAATGTTCCAAGAAAATATGTGTAAATAGTAAATGGAATCTACTAACGTAACGTTAAGTCGTTAATTATAGTTACATAACTCTCCTTTCATAAGATATAGTTCATATTAATATGCTTATTGTAAAGCTTCGTACACACCTGAACAACAAACCGAGGAACAAACAGAACAACGAACCGAACGGCAATCGGAACATTAATTTGGACGGTGCTACGTACGAATTTTAGAACAGATTCGCAAGTCCTGATTGTTCCACGAACGGTTTGCGGCGTTCCCGCAACTTGTCGGTTTTTCTCCGACATCAAAGAAAATGCGCGCGAATGCGTTTGCAGGTTTGGACGAATCTAAACAAAACGGCGAACAAACTTATGCGGGAGAATTAAATTATTTATTTTTGTCCTCCCTTTTGTGGGTTTGTTGTGTTTTAGGTAATATTATGGAGTTGACAGAAGAAAAATGTTTTAAATTAATCAGTGTTTAAGAATGCAAGGAAAAAATGATGTCCCTATTAGCATCATTTGGGCGGGAAATTTCCAAAAAAAAAAAAAAAGCAAAGTAAATTATAATTTTTACTCTTCTTTGTGCGTAAAAATTTGGTTGGCACTATCTTCTTGTTTTCCGCAATTTTCTCTTCTCAATAATAAATATATATGAACTGAAAACTACTGAAAATAATTATGGGAACAGCACAAACGTTCCGTTTGTTGTTCGGATTGCATAAAAGATTTGCTACATACTCCAGGGCTATAGCAGATACACATTTTCCCGGATGCCGTATAACTGCACAAAGAAGATTAAAGGAGATGGGAATAAAGAAGTATAATGCTGCTGCGAAAGAAGTTCTCAGTGACGAAAATATGAGACGTCGTCTGGAATTTGCAAGGCGATATGTGAACGAACCTTTGGAATTTTGGAATCGAGTGATTTTTAGCGACGAAAAAACGTTCAATAGCCGCAACGATGGACCACTAAAAGTTTTTAGAATGGAAGGAACTCGTTACGAAAATAATCACATATGTCCTAAAAAACAAAGTGGTTATTTTTCTGTGAATGTGTGGGGTTAGGGTCAACCAGCAGTTACCCAACTACCTCCAAGTATTACTACAATCTACCGCAGTTGATGTCCTTAGACACGTAATTACACCAGTTACAGTATAAGTACCTAGTCAATAAGAAATGCATATTATAATGCGATTTAAATTGTATCTTCCGTTGTTATAAGTGCATGTGTTGTGACTTAACGTTTTAATTTCCTTTAAGCATTGTGATACTACGTGAATTCACTGTTGACGCTCAATTTTTAAGTAAATACGATCGTGTAAGAATAATTAAGAAAGTCTTAAACATTTTTATTTGTTTTAATTGTTCAAACATGTAATGAGTGTTCTTTGCGATTTAAGGAACAATTTTAAATACTGCTGTCGGATAACGATATCATATCACATTACTATTGATAAAACTCTACTATTTTCTTCCTATAATTGTGTGTTATGTACTCGATACTTTGTTGCCTGTGACACAAGTGATAAAATCAAGCTCTATAAATTATATTTTTTTTCTTGAGGTAGTTGTTTTCTAAATTTTCCTAAATCCCTACTAATTAGGACAGAAGACAACAGCTGTAGGGTGGCGCCCAGTTTGTTTTGAAGCATCTGTTCATCTCTATATCGTCTAGAATCTCTCATAACCCCTCCCGGTCGCAGCTAGTGGATGATGCTTCGAAGCGATTATGCATCTTAATTAAAATAATTACTTGTCTATTAGAATAAACTGTAACAGCCTTTTGAAATGTACACCAAGAATCGGCTCCTGTAGGACAATAACAATATTGCTGATTCTCATCCGTTGAAATTTTATGATAAAAAGTCATATGCTTTCTTTATATCATCAACAGACTTGAAATGTCTTTGAATTGCAAGACTCTAATAGAGGTCATTTCTTCGATTAATATATTATCACTATATGGTTTGGTTTCAAAATTTTGCTATCTCCATTTCCAAAGTGTATTTCAGGAGCAACGGCAGAACGTTGAGAAACTACCCAGGACATCATCAACGCAGATACTTATGACTAACAGAACATTTAGCATCGTGGATTTTCTTCCACTCTACATACTCCTCTGTGTCTCATTGTTTCTTCCAGTGAACGCAAACCTTGTAATAAGATCCGTCTCCATACTCAATTAGACCATTTGGGTTTTCACAATTTTCCACTTGCTGTGTTAGAATTGTTTCCTCTTCTCCTATCTTTTTTGGTATTGGTCCCCGTACAACTTTCGCTGCACAGGAAATATTTTTTTGTATCTGTATCTAATTTTTACAAAAAAACCTTCTCAGCAAATCCATTGTACCACAAAACTTTTTTCTATTTCCTATTATATATCCAATTAATCTCATAGCAAAGACAATCCTCCTGTTTACATTGTAAGCATGGCCACCGATAAGAGGACTGGAAAATATGTACTCCTCTTGGTTTGCACTCATCACAGGTTATTAATATTAAGTAAAATGTGTGTCTTGCGCTATCTCGTGTAAACATTGACACGTGTGCATAGTATAAACTAAGAAAAATGCATTTGGCATTTTTCTTAGTTATTAATATTTTAAAACAGACTCTATAGTTACTCGACTCGAAAATGTCACTCTACCTTCACAAGTTGCATATTTCAGGTAGTCCCTCTCCTCTTTTCGATTACTTTGACAGAGGATCGAACCCGAGGTGCTTTTTTGGGCGTTATTGTATCCGTAAATTCAACTCTCTTTCCCTGTAGTGATTGTTTTAATGAATATTTTATCATCGTCGGCCTTTCCAAGGAGTTCCTGGAAAACTTTCACTTGATGTTTTTCTGTGCTTCAGTCATCAAACGAGGAACAAACCTTGCTGCAACTCACTGCATATTCAATTTTTTTTCCAAAATCTCATGAAATCAGCCATTGAATATTCCAACGTCTTCTGCAATTTTTCTGATTGTCAGACGACGGTTAGCATCTCTCTGATCTTTGATTTCCTGGATGTCATTGTCATCAGCTGTGGTCTAAGGCCTTTCCGGTCGGAGATCATCTTTAATTGATTGACGACCATTTTTAAATCTGGCAAACCATTCGTAACACTGCATACGAGAAAAAAACATTATCTACTAAGTTTGATTCAAAAGTTTCGTCCAGTTTCAGACGTTACGAAAATCGCCGCGAACATGTAGCACTCAATAGCAATAACTCGTAAACCCGTGTCGGAGGCTAAATAAAATTTAAACAATTTGAAAAAAGACCGTTATGCAAAAAGTTTTTGCAGTACTGCCAACCGCTCGTCGCAACCACGATCCACTGCCGCGTAATTTAAAAAGTTTGGTGAATTTTTGAACAGACTTGTAGATTCTCATAACGACGTATACGACCGATTTAGGGCTGAGACTATTTTGCTCAAACGGCTATAACGTCGTAAATTTTTGGAAGTTTTCTATGGCCTAGGGCTCAAAATACGCGTAGAGGATAACACTGACAAATTAGTTTGAGCTTGCGCGGCCGGTTTTTTGAACTAGTGCTATCTAGATGCAGGTCTAAAGGCCCTCGCTGATTGAAATTTCTTCTGTCTTGGATGTTAGATGTAGACTGACGAGTTTGGCTTTGCAGGCCGTACTTATACTGGTTCAAGGAGGGCGGAACTCTTGAGGATTGGATTCCAGATCTGGTTATTTTTGGTTGGTTTGAAGATAATTTTGATACTGTACCTCTTTAGAATTCTTCCTATGCGGCCTGCGACTGTAGATATGAGAGGGTGATAGTAAATCGACTATCGTATTCCGTTGTTCTTGATCTTCTAAACCGCTTTCTTTTAAATTGGTGTTGAAGTCGGAAAATCTTTATCTATTATTTATATGTAAATAAAAACGGCCAAGTTACCGCCTAGTGTTTCTGTCAGACGCAATTAAATTTCGTACTTCAAATAGTTTACCTACAGGATCCTTTATCGTAGAGCGATTTTCGTTTTCTTAGATGTTTATTGTAGTCAATTTCGTTATCAGCACATTAGTAATTAAGATATACCGGTTTAAAACGCAAGCAAATATAATTTAAATTTAATACTGTTCTTTATTTAGTCGTGTAATCATGTTTCGATTGACAAACTACGTCAAGTAATTAAATAGCCTACTTGATCCCTCTCTAATTATTAAGACGTCTTGTAATATTTTGCTGTTTAATGTTTATCTATTTGAGATTTATCTGTTTGAAACCGGGTTGTCATTCTTTTTAAACTTTTCCCTCATTCATGTTCATGAGATAAGACAACTAAAGAAGACACGAACAGATGATGCTCTCTCTTTCTCTTATACGTTGGACGCTTTTTTACATTTGCAAAGATCCAACTGGGTGACAAACAACCTCTATATATCTATATGTGTCTAAAGTTTACCATCAGCTAAATTTGTCTTCGACAAAAACTTAACGTCATAACCCGTTAGCCTCAAAGGCAATTTTTAGATGTTTTACCTTAAATTCTTTGAGCTCGTTTGGTCGGGGTCTTGATTGTTTTGTACTTTTGGCCTTGTTTGTTTGTTTGGTTGAACAATGTATAGAGGTACTTCCGTCCGTGTAGGCATCCTGTTCACTGTGTCACCTAGTTTTTTTCTTGTTTCTTCGCATCCAAGAAGGCCAGTTCATCTTCTGCGTCCATAGTGAATTAGATGGTGGGGTGTTGGCTGTTCAGATGTCGAAGAAACTGGTTAAGTTTTTCTATGTGGTGTTTCCAAACAACAAAAGTATCATTTTTGTACCGGAACCATGGTGCTGGCTTGTATTCCGCGGTCTCGATGTGTTTCTTCTCAAAATGATCCATAAAGAGATTAGCTATCACTGGACTCAGTGGACTTCCATTGCCACATCATTCACTTGTTTAAGTCTCCCTTCCAAATGAAGTACCCTACAGTGAGACAGACTTCGAAAAGTTTGCTGATCCTCACTAGGAAAAATTTTATTCACGACATCAAGACATTCCTTTAGTAGCACTTTGATATACAGTGAGACCACGTCAAAGCTTACAAGGACATCTTGGGGTTTGATGTTGATGTCTGGAATTTTGTCTGCTTAGTCCTTACCATAGCTGTTGGTTATTCCTATATGTTGTTAGCGCAAAGATGCCAAGTACTTAGCTAAGAAGTATGTGTATGTGCGCTCATTATTGGTCTTAGAGCCAGATCTGGTTTGGGGACCTCGGGTAGCCGTAAAGTATTGGAGGAACATCTTCGGATCTTACAAATTTTATTGATTATTTACTGGTAGAGAAGACGACTTGATGTGTCTTTTGTGTGTTGGATCTTTTTTTAGGGGTTTGTAGCTTGTAGGGTTTAGGAGTTCCATACTTTTTCAGTTTTTAGAAGAACGGCGGCGTTTCCGTTATCAGCTAGCAAATGACGATGTCTTTTTCTACGTTCAGACCTCTTACTGCTCTACTACAAGTTGTTTTTTGGAGGTTTTGTCTTTCTGAGGACATTAGCCGCTACATTTTTATTGCTTCAGGGTGTTCCACCGGTAGGTGTATGATTGCTGCTTCCGTGCTTCAGATGATATCTTTGATTAGAGTGTGTGTAGGGTAACTGCAAATTTGCCTCCTTTGGCCAGGACTTTCATCTCGTCTTCTGTGAGCACTCTGTTTGTGAGGTTGACCACAAGCCGACTACGATTAACGCTCGTCTCGTCTGAAATTTCTCATAACTTTGGACTGGTTGTGTTTTTGAGTGATCGGGCCAAATAGCTCAAGGTTAACATTTTCAAAATACTAAATAAAAAAACTGATTTTTTAAATTTCTAGAGTGTATTGCCTTCTTAATTTACAATCAGCACATATTTACGTGAAGCCAATGTAAGAAAAGGAAATAACGACCTTGTTTTATCTAACAGTAATGGCAGATTGATAGACCGAGCAATTTTTCAAAATTTAAAATTTTTTGCGGGCCGCAATTAAATACATATTTAAAAAGTATCCTTATCTGATCTTAGTTTAAAATTCCAGATTACAAATTATATCCCTAGTAAGAGTGGTACAATTTTTTTCCTCCACAGTCCAACGTCAGTTGCAATGAAAGTTTACAAATTCAAAATTAGTCTGGATTCGGTCGATTACGGACGGTTACGTCACTGTTTATGTTATTAGTTCGCACAGGTTTCGATGAGTCATATCATTCGTAACTTGGACGGAAATGAAATTTGTTACAACGTTGCAATTCAGAACAGATCATTTGTAAAAATAAAAACGTCATCTGAGATGGAACCGTAGTTAAAAGTATGAAGAATTTGGCCTCTTTCTTATTGTAGAGGACGGAAGCTTTAGAATACTGTATGCAGCTTTCCCAGTGAAACTAAATACTTTGGGTGAACTAGATAACGCTATGGAAGAATACAAAACAGTTGACAAACAACAGTGTAGTTATCCTCAAATGACGTATTTATTAATTCAAATATTTTTATTATGCGCAGGGTTTGCTTCTCAGACACAAGTTTCATTATACAGGGAGAGTTAAAAGTATGGAGACACCCGAATTTCTGTCGTTATTACGAAAATGATTAATACAAAAGTTTTTTATTTAATCTGTATCTACACATTTTGAACAAACGGGTAACGTTAAAAGTTTGCTAAAAATTGGTAGACCTTGAACATCGACAAGTAATGATAAGAAACTGATTGTTTTATTAGCTGGATCTAAAGATCTCCATTTATTAACCAGGCAATTAACGGTCAAACTCAATATGTCGCATTCTTCGGTCGTCGTTTTAATTTAAAAAAAGAGAAGTATAAACCCTATAAGGTACATCTTGTACACGAGTTGGTAGAGGATGATTTTGATAGAAGACTTTAATTTTGTGAGGAAATGTCAAATATTTGCAATAATAATGAAAATTTTGTTAACAATATTAATTTCTCTGACAAAGCTACGTTCTGCCTTAATGGTGAAATAAACAGACAAAACTGCTGATACTGGTTATTGGAAAATCCTCATTGGGTTTTAGAACACCATACGCAGTATCCTCAAAAGGTTAATGTATGGGCGGGAATTCTGGGGGGTCATATTATAGGTCCTTTTTTTATCGATGGCAATTTAACTTCGGCTATGTATTTACAGTTATTGCAAAATCAAGTTATACCTGCTTGTGCTACTCTTTTTCCCCATGAAAACAATGGACACCTCCCCAACAACAATATCTGGTTCCAGCAAGATGGCGCCTCACTACACTATGTTGCAAATGTTTGTCAACATCTAAATAATGTGTTTCCAAACAGATGGATTGGGAGAAGAGGAAACATTGAGTGGCCAGCCCGTTTTCCGGATTTAATTTTTTTAGGTTTTTTTTCTGTAGGGATACGTAAAAAAACAAAGTTTACACAGATACGCCCAATAACAAAGAAGATTTAAAAATTAGAATTACCAAAACGATGGAAGAAATTCCCCGTGAATTCTTAGAAAATTCTTTTCGTGGTTTTGTAAGTCGATTGGGTCATTGTCAAATTGTAAATGGAGGACAATTTGAACATTTTATTCACGAGATTGATGTGTTTGTTTGTATTTATTTATGCTTTACTTGTTTTTGATAATGTTTTTGTTTAATTTAGGTATTAATTTCTTTCTAACAATAACATTTTCACCGACACTTTTATTACAAATAATTTTTCATAAAATAAAAATATTAAACTCGCTCGCTTTTGTTTATCATGGCTGTATCGTTTACGAATTGGAAATTAATTAATTGTAAATACTTTAACTTTAACCGGCATTTCCTTGAAGAAATTGTAAGAAACCGACAATGTTATAATTTAAATTTGCCGCCGAGAAAGAATTAGCTTACGGCATGAAATTTGCACAGATACAGACGTCGTGCGCACTGCCCCACTTAAAATTACTCCTATGCAACCGCTGCCCACTTTCCCGCTCGAGATGAAGTCCACTATATAAGCGCGAGCGCAATGCCAAGAAGGCACTCTTCTATTTGAGTTCTTAACTTAACAATTCCTTGAGAACTCCGTCCGCATTAATTTTGAATCCCAAACCCCGAATCTAAAACCACCTAGAACTATCCGCCGCTAACTAAAAGACCACTGCAAATGCTGATTCAATTCGGTACGGGCGTGGCAGTTACTAACTCAAAGACCACTGCAAATGCTGATTCAATTCGGTACGGGCGTGGCAGTTACTAACTCAAAGACCACTGCAAATGCTGATTCAATTCGGTACGGGCATGGCAGTTACTAACTCAAAGACTACTGCAAATGCTGATTCAATTCGGTATGGGAGTGGCACTAGCACAGGACACAGAAGTCGCACGAATCCGCAACCCGAGTATTGGTTTAGCTAGAAATTTCGTTGTGTAAAAACGTGAAGATTCAACCGCCAACCGTATTAACCCGGAGCCGTATTCCGACTGGCCGTGTCTAAGCTGCCGCTGTTCCAGCCGCGATTGGCGATGTATCTAACATTAAAGATACGTTGTAAATAAATTCTCTATATATATAATAACCACAAAATTTGTAAGTAATTGTAAATAGATGTCTTAAAAGCAAACCTTGGGCATTCCTTCTTCACTTGAAGCTTATATTAAAAATACGTTGTAAATAAATCCCCTGTAGATATAATAACCACAAACTTTGTAAGTAATTGTAAATAGACGTCTTAAAAGCGAACCTTGGGCATTTCTTCTTCACTTGAAGCTACCCGCGTGCTGAATATAAATTTTGTTACGTTAACTTTTACGCTCCAACTACCATTATGCCCGGTAGTCAGGAGTATAAAAGGTGCGCATTTACAAAATTTAATACTACTGAAATTATTTTTATACCATTATAAAGAGAAAAAAAAATCTCTATTGAATAGTAGGACAACATTAAACAGTTGCTATTTAAAAAATATATTCCGTAAAGTCATAACTCAAAAACAATTGAATAACAACAAATTTCGCCAATATGTAGATACAAATTTTATATAAAACTTTTAACGACAGAAATTTGGGTGTCTCCATACTTTTAACTCTCTCTGTATAATGAAACTTGTGTCTGAGAAGTAAACCCAGCGCATAACAAAAATATTTCAATTAATAAATACGTCATTTGAGGATAACTACATTGTCGTTTGTCAACTGTTATGCATTCTTCCATAGCGCTATCTAGTTTACCCAAAGTATTTAATTTCACTCTGGAAGCTGCATATAGTATTCTAGAAACTTTCGTCCTCTACAATAAGAAAAAGACGAAAAAATATAACAGAATAAAGTTCTGATTTTCTTAAAGTAGAAGTTTTGGAACGGTAAAACGGTTGGTTGTACATTAGTATTAATCGAAAAGATAGGCGGCAGTGGGGAGACAGGGAGTCCAAGGGTAAACTGCTACATTTAGCTGGAGGATGCTGGCTGACTTGCTCAAAGTTCAAAAAAAAATTTTACTACAAACACGACGTACGAACGAAGTGCTTGCAAATCGTACACTGTGGTCTGGACAACAACTTTGTCAACTAACTCGTTCTAGATTACATTTGATGTTTCTGAATTGAAATAGACTTTCCCAAGTATAAATGATCCTTTCTAAGTTACAATTAACTTAAAGTGAATTGTATCTTCTGGTTTTTAAATTGCAATTGAATGTCCTGAATTACAAATGATTGCTTCTTCATTACAATTGAATTTTTGAATTACAAACAATTTATTCTAAATGATATTGAATCTTCTAAAGTTTAAACTATTTTGGTTGAATTTAGATTTATTAGTCTAACTACAATTGATGCTTTTAAAATGACAATTGAAATCTTCTAACTTTGAAATGATTTTTTCTGAATTCCAATTAAATTTTCTTAATTACAAACAATCTTTCTTTAATTTAAATAAAACAATTATTTAATTCCCTTTGTGTTATAGCTTTCTGAACTACGATTATGATTACATCAAACGTTTTTTGAATTGTATTTTTTTTTTAATTACAAATATTCTTTTCTAAATTTTCTAAATTGTTTCTTATTTTTTCTGAATTTCAATTTAATCCGTCCTAATTTTTTTCTGGAATTTCAGTTGATTAAGATTAAATGAATAACATTAGATGTTTTCTAAATTTCTAAATAGAAATTTTATTAAAATAATTTGTTTAGTATCTTTCTGAATTACAATTCAGTTTCTTAAATGCAAAATGAGTTACTTCTGGCTCTTTCTGAATTGTAGGAATTTTCTGAATTTTAACTTAGTAATCTGATTTACAATTGATGTTTTCCAGATTGTAACTGGAAAATGTGTAGATAGTTAATGTGTACAACATTAATGTTGTTTATTATTATTTTTACTAATTAGTACAATTGCTATGTTGTAACAAACAATTAATTTACTTCATGAAGAAACATTATGAAAAAGAAATTAATGTTTAAGCTTAAAACTGTATTACTGTTGGAATGCTAAGTAAAAAGAGCTGTATGTGCAGTAATGGTTGTACATTTTTGAGGTCGCACTAATTTAATTTTATCGTTAATTATTTTAGCAATTTCCGTTTAATATAAATTCCGCTTAAGCCATCATTCAAAACTAAATAGTTGGTTTTGTTTTTGTTAGTCTTCGTCGCTTATACTATGAACTGAACTACGATAGCAGAAAATCGTATCTTACGTTTAAACTAAGTACCACTAATGTTTTGCTGCTTCGAATATATTAGGGTTCTGCAGCAGTTTAGTGTAGGGTTGGAGTGAATTTATATTGGAAACGTGAACGTAAAAGTTATTGGCGGTTTAAAAATACGATACAAATACATTTCTAGCTTTTTTTTTTGTCAAATAAATAATATTTTTTAAAAATAAAAGGCGACCTTCGCTTTCTAAAATTTGCATTTCATAACTGATCTTCTACGAATTTATAAAACTTTCAGCGTTGTTTATATAAATTTTTGCTCTTGCACTCTTTAAATCAGTGTAATGCCTAAAGAAAAGTAATCAACACTTAATTGAGGCTATAAATATGCAAAAGAATAAATTTACATAGTAAGTTGATGTTGTGGAACTAAGCGTATATTTTAAATTATGTAGAAAATGTTAATGCTAGAAAAAGTAAGGTTTTTATTTTACACTTCACTTTTTATTACAGATTTTACAATGGAAAGTTGTCCGCCGCCCTTGTTAGCTTTGAATGGTAACACAAACTGAAGAGGCGATATCAGAATACGCAATGAATATAGACTCATTCGAGAAGTTAAATTTTCCGGAGCTATTGGCCCCTTGGGCGAAAAACGACTCTGCAAAATTAAATGCATCGGAGGTCAGTGGGTTGGGCCTTTATGTGTAAACGAAGACGAACAAGGTAAGACAATTCCGTGTTTAGTATTTAAATTTGAAGTTGCTTTAATTAGGCAGCGCCTCGATTTGTCAAAGGACGCTGTTTGCAACAAGTACTAGATGTGTTTGCTTAATTTACATTTAAACATATTTACTATTTTTAATAGAATTCTTTAAGAAAATCGTTTTCTATCTTTCTACTAGTATATTTCCATTTCAAAGAACATTTCTCAAAAACATTCTTTAATTGAATAGGTGTTTTGATGCAGATTTAACTTTTTACGTTTTTTTATCTTTTAATGAAATTGTTTTTATCAAGCTGAAGAGCAAAAGTAGTAAACTTTGCATTTTTTAAATTTAAAACTTAACATTAGCAATTTTATATTCTCTTCAATAGAAGTTGTTAAGGGACCAAAATCAACTTGTGTCGTAACAATATTGATCTAGGTTAGCTTAAGTTAGAAGGGTGGGTTTAGAAATAAGTAATTGTTATCTCACCGTGCTCGAAAGAAGAAAATTATTGTGAAATCGCCAACAAAAGATATTTATTAATAATTCAATTAAAAAATTTTAAACTGGTTTTTGAGATAGAAATATGTTACCTTAGGCAGAGATGCATAACACAAAACCAATAAGTGCGCGTTGGTTTTGCAGGTATAGGAACCCAATGAGAATCTCCTAAAATGTTAAAGTGCTACGGCAAATTGAAAGTTACAAACTCCCCCCTAGCAAGATTTAACAAAAGGCTCCCAGGAATAAAACTTTATTGGCCAGGGCCTAAATCTGAAATTCTAACCCAATAGTAAGAAAACCGACCCGATACAAATGAAAGCCGAATTGGATCACTTGTCAAAAAATCGCACATTAAAAAAATAAAATGCTGGTTATGATTTAATTACAAAGAAAAATAGATATTTTAACAAGCGTCAAGGTAAAACCCAAACATTCAATAAATCTCCTATCGAAAATAACCTCAGCAAAAATTACTAATCGCTGCTCGCTGCACCTTACGATATTCCACATCACATTATTTTCCAAAAGCAACATTAAAAGGAGTTTTAATGATGTTGACCGTCTTTAACGTATGAAGAAATCATGGTTTATAAACTCTATTCTTGGCTTTGAAACGGTACATTATTATCAGTAATTATACACAGGATTTTCAAACTTAAGTTAATAGCATTTGTTTTTTTCATTACTATGGTGAAGACAGAATAAAAATTGAACATTGCGTTCGCGAGTTATATCAAATTGTTCCATTTTTTTAAATGATAGACCTTGTATACAATATTCTCAATCGATAGGAAATTGAATACTGAACAAAGATTGTCCTATTATATTTTACCCTAAAGTCAAAAATGACACAGCTAAAGTCAAAAAAATGATCGAGCTATTGATGATTTTTCAAATTGGTTTAGGTGGCTGTGTTAGTTATAACTTTACCTTACCATAAAGTAGAAAGTAGGAGGAATTATCAAACTCGCGGGTGGTTGAGTAGTAATGCCAAAGACGTAGTCAAATTTACTAGTCGGAAAACCGTTGGTCGAGGCGGTTCGAATCTTGGTCACGGCAGACACTTAAAAAAAATTATTTCGTGATAAGAATAGATCAACATACAAAATTCACGGTGGCTATATCCAGCAGAAGTGGTAAATGAAATAAAGAAAGAGGAATATCCATGAAGCGAAAGGATATAGTTTATTTTAATTTATTCTGTGAACATTAAAAGAAAAATTCAAATTACATTCTCAAAAACGTCCCATTTTTGTCCAAGCATTTTTGATCCCGCCTCTACAAGCTTTTAGTGGCTGTAAACTGTTGTAAGGGTTCAAAAATAGAATAGAAATTGTTGTGAAGTGGATTTTCCCCACTCCGACAGGCCACGATGCACGCTGATCAATCAGAAAAGAGTCCCACTTTTTACGCACGTTATCAACACCGCCAAAACATTTAAAAGCGAGAGCCCAGCATTAGAAGACACAGTTCTTGTCCTCTTGCGGAAGAGAAAAACAAGAAAAGATTTTTGCCGGGTCACGGTGCGAACACGAGCTTTGCCGTAGGTGACAATTTAATTCTAAAGACTCTTGGTGGAGGATTAAAAACCGCTTGCCGTTTAAATAAAATGAAAATAGCTCCAATATTCACCTGAAATCACCGCTAACCTGTTTCCGCATACCTGTAATTTATCCGTTTTGAGTATCCGTATTAACAACGTCCCCTTATCTGGTGTTACGTGCAGAATACGAATTCTAGCCAAGCTATACTTCTTGACAATGAGTCCGACAAGTCGGTAAATGCTTAAATGCACCACGTCCTATCCTATCCTACCCCCAGTTTGTTATAGCTTCGAACCCGTAAATTGCCCTGTGTGCAACGAATATACAATCGTCCCCGTGATCCTTGTTTTCCGTAATCTTAATTGCTAAAGGATATTTTAGGATAGATACAGTTGAGCGTTAGATAAAGCTGGAAACGTTGCTAGTGCTTGCATCTACATAAAGTCTCGGACGCGCCGTCCTCGAGACAGAGCTCCATATCTGTCCTGAACTATTGCCGTGGATCACACGTTAAATTTCAGCCGATTAACCCTGTTTGTTACAGCGAGACAAATTATTGGAAGTGGATCGACTGCCGCTTAAATTCGCAGCCGTTGGATGTGGCTGTAATCCCAACCCGGTTAGAAACTATTATTTAGTTCCCGTTAGAAGCCGTTATTTAGTTCTTGTTAGAAGCCGTTCCTGAGTTTTCCGTATTATTTATTCGTCCGTAGCCGTATTTTCCGTTCTTTCCGAAGCCGTTTCCGATTACCTTTGACCGCTTGCAGACGGAAGAGTGCTTTATTTTCGTTTACGTTAATGAAGAACCGTTGTTTTTATGTTGATTTTTATTGCGTACGTCTTCCTGTTTAATTTTTACGTTGACAAAGTAATTGTATTTATTTTGTAGAATCGGAATTGTGATTGTCAATCTTAAAGCCGCCGTTATTCAATTAATTGTGTTTGTTTAACATTTTGAATTGTTGGTTAAAATACTCACACAAGTTGCATTCCAAACCGTTTATTGTAAATAATTGTTGTATATTATTGGCATCTAATTTTCTTAGTGTGCACAATACAGGGTTTCCAGAAACTCTCCTGACAAACGTAGACCGAAGATTCCCTCAGATAATTTTAAGACAATTTAATCCAATTCACCTAGTCCAAAAATGCTTCCTAAGGGAACTAGAGCTCTTTGAAGATGGCGCCTGGTAAAGTAAAAATTAAAAGATAAACTTCGCGAACTGACAACAATTTGACAATGAAAAACGTAGGTTTTACTTTTTGTTGGCAGTTCAGAGCCAACTAGTGCAAAAAATATAAATTTTAATGACTATAATGACAAAAAAACAAAAATTTTTAATTCCATTTTCTAGAAAACGGTGTATCCTAATGACTTAAAGTAAGAGTTCCTTTTAGTACTATAATACCTGAAAATTTAATAATCTAGTGTCATAAATGCTTAAAAGTTAAAGACAAAAAAGTTATGCGTTAAAATAACCGTTAACCTACCCAAAACAGACGCCTATGACCGGTAGTAGAAATTTGCAATTGATGGAATCGATTCATCTCTGAAGGCTAAACAAGCATACCAGTTTTTGCTTTTCTAAGTAGAAGCGTTCTGAGGTATTTAAAAAAATTATTTACAAGGCGCTATCTTCAAAGAGCACTAGCTCCCTTAGGAAGCATTTTCGGACTAGGTGAATTGGGTTAAATTATCTTAAAATTATCTGAGGAATCTCCGGTCTTCGTTTGTCAGGAGAGTTTCTGGACACCCTGTATATGTTGTTTGAAAGTTTTGTGCGTTTTTACAGCAACTAGGAACCCGTTACTACGCAAAGCATTGATCCCCACAAGAGATACCGCTCTTGTCAACCATTCTCCGCTGAGCAACAAACGATTGTAGTTTATAAAATCACTGCCACTTAAAACTTATTTGAAGAATCATCAATAGCTCTGTCAATTTTGACTTTAAGATAAAAAATAATGGGACACTTTTTGTTCAGTATTCAATTTTCTATGGATTGAAAATATTGTATACAAGGTGTCAAATTTAAAAAAATGGAACAATTTGACATAACTCACGATCATGATGTTCGATTTTTATTCTGTTTTTACCACAGTCATGAGAGAAACAAATGCTATTAGTTTGCTTATTCAACCGACTCTGTAGTTTTAATAATAACAAAGTTAGCAGTAGTGCCGATTTAAGTTTGAAAACCCTGTATTGAGGAATATCGAACATAAGATAATTTGCGATATTGAAACCTAATACAATAATGCTAATTATTTTGTGGGTTAACAAAGGAACGATTTGGTATTTTGAATGCTAAATAAAGTGTTCAAATGCACAGCCATTTGTAAAAAGACAATAATCGTACCTAAGTTGAAACTCCTGCCGTAGGTTTCTTAGTACTATAATTTTTCTAGAGGCTTTTGTAATGGAAATCTTCAGTTGTTGAATCGTCTCATATAGGCGTTTATTAACGGTAAACTTAATAATGCCCAACAGAAAAAAACTAGAAAACTGATAAATGGAGATCGGTCCACTAACTTCCATCCAAAAATGAATATTTGCATATATCTGACAAATTGGTTTCGGATTTTGCGGCTTGTTTGTGAACCAGTGTTGTTTATATTTGGGTCTAAAGGGTTGTCGTTGATTAAAATTAGTTCTAACGTTTCACTAACACGAGTGGTCAGCTTCTTCAGAGGTGCGAAGCAGAACTGATCAGTCTACATCCAATATCGGAGATGGAAGGACCTTTAAAGAATAGTCAGCTTATTGCAGATGAACACCTGTTGATAATGAAACCGTTATTTAGTTGCCTTTTACGACATTGGTATTTAAGCCATAATAGAGAATGATGATCACTGACCACTGTGAAGTAAGCACCTACTGTAAAGGTTTCAATTTTTCTATTACATAAAGAACAGTGTTGTGTATTCTTTTTTTTGCGAAGGAACACATTTTCCAGTTCCCGTCAAAGAACACCTGATAAGGTTGATCTGCAGAATAATATTGACTTAATACGGAACCACATCTAAAATCAGGATTATGTGAAAAATCTGGACAAGTCAGTATAGATGAAGAAATAAAATGTTCGCTAAAGGCCAGTTGCATAAAATTTAATCGTAGGTTAAAACAATACTATCATAGGATTAACCATTGTTTTTAACCTACAGTTAAATTTAACGGGAGTGGTGAATGTACGTACTATGTCCTGTAAACGTCTTTTCTGGATCGACAAGTAGATTTTATGCACTACGTACCCCAAGTATTTAAGTTCTTCAAGTAAGTAAAAGTAGGATTTTTTTCGATTTAACATTACACAAGCAGTAAAATATCGAGTTAAAACCTCTTGAAGAGCCAATATGGTTTTAACTCACTCCAATGATTATCTATAAACTGTTGAAACATAACGTTCTTGGAAAAAGAAGATGAAAGAGAAGACAGTAATCAAAATAAACACTATTAAATAAAGCATTGTTGCGGTTTATTTGTAAACAAATAAAATCAATATAAGCAGTGCTAGATGACCCCCGGCAGTTTGTCTTAGTCGGAAGTGGTCGTGGGTGGATTGAAAATCGTTCACAAAGAAGGCTTCTACACTGCTTGAAAATTTATAAGGCGCCACCTGGGATTATGTAAAAGAAATATCTAGAGCCCCTAGGTACTCATAGATACAGAAATTGACCGTACGTGCATAGAAATATTTACATTGTGTTAGCGACTAGAATTCAATTTACATATAGTATAAACACACATAGACATAACAATAGATACTCTCAATTAGAATGAATGGCAAAATATCGTTATCAAATACTAATAATTCACAGAGCGAGTTAAAAACACAAATATAAATTCGAGGCACAAACGCCCCCAAATAGGTTAGCGTATTTGACAGTCGAGAACACCAATGAATCCCGGCTAGTAAGTTACACGACAAAATATTGTTCAAAATGTGTTTAACCGCAATTACGACGAGTACCGGACCGTGGCCGATTATTTAAATAAGTTCAAAGCGCACATAATTAATAGTACTTAAAGGATTCTTCGAGTTTACATAATTATTTATTAAGCGCCCAAAAAAGATACGTTGTTAAACGCTCAACCACAATACACATACATATAACGCGACAAAATTTATAATTGACATGCATAAAAAAGTAACTTAGCTCGTGTAACCAGAAGTCTTCAGTGTTTGACAGTCAATCGGTCAATCGGATAACAGCTCTCGTATCCAAATCTAGTATTTGAGTATCGAACGAAGAAAAGGTACAGCCAACATGGACTCCAATGATAACAGTTGCTAGGCGGCACAAAGGATTAGATAAACGGCTTATCTTGAGTGGTGGCTTTGAACCGACGATGGTTTTAGAGGAAGTTGATTAACCATTTAATTATAGGTTAAGTTCTGAATTTCCAAGTGTCCCCTTCGATCGGTTATATTTTTTGGAGTATAACCATTGCTAAACAGTCATTGACCAATTAAAACGAAAGACCTAAAACGCCTAAACGAACAAAAGGTGCCTATAATTAATAGAACCCGTAAGAACAAATATTTTATTAAAACAAAGGAAAGTAAAAAGAAAGCTACTTACACTGGAATCAAAGATTTATTTCCTAATTAGAATGGGACGATTTTACTTCAATTGCTATTTCAAAGCACATGTCCAATTGTTCAACTCTTAGACAGCACTTTCCATTTACACCTTTTTCAAAACGAATGCAGATACATGGGTACAAATTCGGAACCGACAACTCTAACAGGTAAAATCCCCCAAACTGTCCAATATAAGAATGCATATTCAGACGCACTAGTGCACACACGGCGGCCTATACTGTAGGGAGAAAATTGCTCAATAAATCAATTATTTATGAAACGATACCGTCACAAAATATTAAGCAAGTATACTTTCCAAAATTACTTTTGGGCCTTTAGGTATAGATAATTAATACACAAACGGCAAATCACTACATTTTACAGTGAAAATGTCATCGTTAAAAAGAGAAAATAGAATACCTTGCATTCCACAGATATAAAAAAACTGTAACATATACCGGGTGAATAGAAGATAAATATATAGTTTCCATAGACCAAATATTTTACATTAAATTAGTTTAATGTAATAGGGACGATTAATAAAAGACAAAATATAAGTTACATTGTAACAAGGTATACCACCCACGGCAGTTCGTTTATGATTTATAATTTGCAAAACTTGCATTACATTATTTACATGAGGTGCTCGCGGCGATGTGCCGGATGCGTTTGTTGGCATTTGTTTGTTTATATTCCGTATTCTTAGGAAATTGTATTTCCTTATGCGGATATTATGAGTTTGTTGACGGCAATCCCATACAAGCATAGAATCGAACTCTTCATTTAAGTAACATAATCGTTAACTAAAGTCCTACTCTTTCAAGTTTTCTGCCAAATTCACTTAGAGCATTATAACTTAGTTCATCGTAACAGGATTGATTCGAGATAAGTAACTTATTTGATAATTTCGTTCAACATTTTTTTTTTATTATTTTTTCAATGCAATTTTGCTTTGCCCGAATAATTGTTTTACGGATTGAAAAGTTTCTATAAATCCGAAGACGTTGTATTATTATTTTTTAATAATGGTAAGGGATAAGTAAGCCAAACCTAGTAGTATGGTAGTAGAAGACGTAAAATTTTATGCGGAAACCGAAAATAAAATAATAAATGGGGCATTGTATTTAAAATAACAAAGTTGGTATCCGCTTTTGTTATAACCGGAAATGACATCCCCATGAAAAATGAAAATATTTTGAGTTAGTAGACCATGTCTATTTATATAAAACTGCAAGTTTTTACCTGAATTGGTTTTTTCGTTCTCATTATTCGTCTAACATGGTATCGTCGAGACACACCCTGTATATAGGTTGTTCCATTTAAAAAAATAATTCAATTAATTTTAACAATGTTGTGAAGACGATTTTTATTTTCTTTATTACCAAAAGATACTACGTGAAAAAACCTAAAACTTTTGTTTTTAAAGTTTTTTTCTATAACTCATAATAAGAGCTGTAGGCGGGAGTCAAAATAAAATAAATAATCCTGTACCCGGAAAATACACAACTCACGGAATGAAACACTGGACTTATTCAGGACCCACAAGGTTTAACCAATTACCTCCTCTTCCGGACTAATACGAACCATCAATAATTTAAGTTTTTAATAAATAATTACTTAAACTCAAAGTTATAACACGATTTATTACAATTATATTTTTAATTTTAATATAGTACGATTTTATAAATAATAAAAGGTATGAGAAAAATTGTTATTATTTAATTTTTATATTTTATTATTGTTTTTTTGTTTACATTTTCTTTTGGAAAAATTACATTTTAGTTTAAATTCTTTACTTAATTAATTCTATCTCTACCCTCAGGAGCCACCTTTGTAGAGAGGAAATTTCTATTCTATTAATGTATATTGTGCGTCTGTAAAATATTTAAAGAAATACATTAATTTAAAAAAAATAAATCGCCAGAGCCGTATTTAAGTTGAAATACGTATTTCAATACATACCTACGTATATATCTATCTTAAAAAGAAATTCCCTATATTTCTTAATTTTGAAAAAGTGTTTGTTTACTGTTTGAAAAGAGTAGAAAAAGCTGAGTTATAATAGTAACTTTTTTAGTTTCGGCATGCAATTTTGTTGCAACTAATTTCAGACCAACTTAAATGTTTTATTTATTTATTTATTTATATTTATTTATTTTATACATTGTCCATTATAGTACTATATTAGATTTGTCCATACGCATACACTTATATATAATATTACATTAATTTTGTGAAAATCTGTTACATGAAAATATCACCATAATATAAACAATATTAATTAAAAAATAATAATAATAATAATAACAGTTATTAAAGCTGTATGTCAGCGAGTAAAAATTCATTTGTAGAGTAAAAAGCTTTAATTTTATATATTTAGTAAGAAAACCCTTCAATTAATATTTATTGGCAATTTATTATAAAACTTTATCCCCAAATAATTACTACAATTTTGTGATGTAGAAAATCGAACTTTATTTAGATTAATGTTCTTACTAAATCTAGGTCCATAATCATGAAAATCAGTTGGTGACTGGCAGTTTAAAATATTGTCTTTAATATGAAGAATGGAATTTAAAATGTAAATACTTGCCAGGCTTAAGATTCCAAACTCGGTAAACTTGTGCCTACAGCAAGTTCTATATTCCACATTGCTCATGATTCTAATTGCACGTCTTTGAATTGCAAAAATTCGTTTTACATTAGAAAAATGACTCCAAGAAGTGATAGCATTGCTCATGATTGAATGAAAGTAACCGTAATAAGCGTTAATTAAAACCTTGTTGAAGACTATAGACTTTAATGATCTTAACACAAAACATACTTTTGCTAACTTAGAAGCTACCTGACAAGATTGCTCAGACCAATTTAATTTGGGGTGAATACACACACCTAAAAAATTTATTTTATTAGAATTACAGACTATGTTTATTTGTTTTAAAGTAAAAATACACTTTTGTGTTTTTTTAAATTAACATATAATCTATTGTCAATCAGCCAATCTTCGAAATTTTTGAGTAAATTACAGGAGTAATCAATCAAATTATTACATTTATATAATAAAGTGGTATCATCAGCGTAAAGAATCATCTCATTATGATTACTTAAAGTGGTAATGTCATTGAAATACACCAAGAAGAGCACAGGACCAAGTACCGACCCCTGTGGTACACCGGTAGAAATTTGTTTAAAATCAGATTTACAATTATTAAAGTATACATATTGAGATCGATTACTCAAATAAGATTTTAATAGCAAAATACTTTTGTGTTCAAAATTATATTTAAGAGTTTACAAGAAGGATAGAATGACTTACACAATCGAATGCTTTTGTCAAGTCCAAAAAATTAGCAATATACATTTTATTGGCCTCGAAACATTCCAAAACCGCATTGGTTAGTTTCAGAATTGCACTAGAAGTGGATTTATTTTGACGGAAAACCAATTGGTTACCAGAAAATAGATGATTCTTTTTTAATACTCTCTCAAAAATTTTTGAAAAAAGGTGGTGTAATAGACAGTGGTCTGTAATTTGAAATCTCGTTTTTGTCACCCTTCTTATATAAAGGGATGACCTTAGATACCTTCAATTTATTGGGGAATGTTGATTCTTGTATACAGGCATTAATAATTTTTGTTAAGGGAACAACAATGACATTTAACACAGTTTTTACAACATTAGTAGTTATACCAAAATGATCTTTACAACCACTGTTATTAATGCCTTTTATAATATCACGTACTTTATTATATGATACTTCGCGAAAAGCAAAAGACAGATATTTGTTTATATTGTAATTATGAAAGTAAGTAATCGGATCGTTTTTCTGAACAGGAAGAGCAGCACTGATCTTATTCGCAATTTCAACAAAAAAATTGTAAGACTGATTAGGGTTAATACACTGCTCAAAACAATTAAAGGAACACTATGAAATATAAAAATATTTTTCATTGGATAAAGGTACAAACATGAAATTAATAAAGTACATTATTTGTGGTTATTTATTTATTTATTTATTGTTCATGTCAGTAAAAACAAATGAATAACGCTGACAATTAACTTTTCAAATAATTCCGCTATGTAAGCAATTGAATCTTGTGCTTATTTTTCAAAGTTAAACACTCCTTATATAGAGTTAGTATCGTGTATGGCCTCCACGACATTCGATGACAGTTTGGCACCTTCGTGGCATGCTCCCAATAAGATTCTGGATTTTCTCTTGCGGGATATTCTCCCATTCTTCCTTCAGAGCATCTCCATGTTGCTGCAGAGTTTGTGGAGCTTGATGTCGGTTCCTGACCTTCCTGTCTAGAAGATCCCACAAGTGTTCAATAGGGTTGAGGTCTGGGCTGAACGTTGGCCACTCCATTACCTCAATTTTATTCCTCCTCAGGAAATCCCTGGTGACAGCCGCAGAATGTGCCCTAGCATTATCCTGCATAAACAGAAATCCATGGCCTACTCTAATGGCAGCAGGTACTACATGCTCTTCCAGAACGTGCTCAATATACCGGACAGAATTCAGTCGCTGGGGAACAAGTACAAGGTCCGTACAATTGTTGTACATAAGTCCGGCCCACACCATTATGGAACCTCCTCCAAATCTATCAATTTCCTATACAGCCTCTCCTGGCCCTCCTCACACCCTTAATCGACCATCACAACGTGTAAGACGATACCTGGATTTATCCGAGAAGAGCACAGATTCCCACTCGTTCAGGTTCCAATCACCATGGTTGTCAGCATACGTACTTCTTGCTGCCTTATGCTCATTTTCTAAGCGTGGTTTCTTAACTGGCCTTTTGGACAATTATTCTTTTTCCTTAATCTGTTCCTTATGGTTTGGTCTGAAACCCGGATTCCAGAAGCCATATGAAGGTCATTCTGCAGGTCTTTTGCAGTTTTTGTACGCTGTCGAAAAGCAGGAAGAACAACGTATCTGTCTTTCTGGGGGCTTGTTTTAAATTTACGGCCCTGGCCACGTCTTCTACAATACTGACCTGTCTCTCTGTGCCTGTTGCGTAACCTGGACACCACGGAAGAAGAGACCCCAAGCTCTTTAGCCACTTCTCGAAGAGATTGACCTTGTCGTAAAAGATGTAGAGCATGATACACTTCAAACTCATTTAAATGCCTCATTTTGTCAACATCAGGAAGCTTACCAATTAGAAGTGTTCAGTGCGTTCCAAAATTTCTCTATATTTGTTATTTGGGGTAATTTCTTTGTATTTAGGCCATGGATCTTTAAAATTTGTATCCAATGATAAAATTAATAATTCAATTTACATATTTTCCAAATTGCAGCATAACAGCTTTAAAAAACAATTACTTATTCAATTTATTACAAGTGTTCCCCTAATTGTTTTGAGCAGTGTACTATTTTGTGTATCCTGATAAGTATCAGTGTTACGTTGCCTAATGACTTGCCATATAGCTCTTGATTTAGAGACTGACGATTTAATGAAAGCATCATTGGCAGCAATTCTAGCTTTTTGTAAGTCAACTTTATAGAACTTACGATATTTACTTACAAGCTCACGGGTATTATCATCTTTAAACCGTCTGTAGTGTCCATTCAGAACTAATAAGACATCATGCATATTCTTTAAGCGACTGCTAAACCAAATATTAGCAGTTCTATATCGTGTTGGCTGTTTTTGCACTTTAATAGGAAAACTAGAATGAAAGCAATTAATAAAAATATTTACAAAGCTTGTTAATTTATCTTCCCTGACAAAAGATTGTGAACGACCAGTCACAACTTTCCAGCATATTATACATAGTAAATGTACCCAAATTTGTTATGGGCCTGTAGAGTTTAGAAATATTATTATTAGGTTTAGAAGTGTAAGTAGAAAAACGAATAACTTGAGATAGATGGTCTGATATTTCTGTGTCAAAAACACTTGTCTGAAAATTGAAACCTTTGTTGAAATTAACGAGATATTGTCAATGCAATTATTGAATCTCGTGTTATCAAATATTGTGGGATAGAAAACATAACTATGTAACAGATCAACCAGATAAATACCTTGATTATCCTTAGAGCCAAATAATACATCTGTTAAATAAACTTGATAATGTGGACTATATATATATATATATATATATATATATATATATATATATGTATTTACCTGAACTTGAAACTAGAATTGTGACCCTTGATGGTCAAACGACAACTCGACAAATAATAATTTACATTTACCTAACAGCTCAAGTTGTTTTTTCCCCACTTACTTAGCAATAACGTTCCACCAACACTTACACTAACTTTGGCCTAAACAACATCGGACATAATATTTGAGTAAAATTTGTAAAAAAAAAAATTTTTAAGTAGAAAAATATAATTGCGTATTAAAACTTAGTTTTTTATTCCGAACAACTTTTCGTAATTACATTTTGATATTGTTACAAATAAAGGTACACTCATGAAATTTAAAACTTGGACACCACAATTTCTGTAAACAAAAGTTTGCACATTGTGAAGCGGGCTTAAGGGTATCATTTACAAAAAAAAAACGTTCAATAGCCGCAACGATGGACCACTAAAAGTTTTTAGAATGGAAGGAACTCGTTACGAAAATAATCACATATGTCCTAAAAAACGAAGTGGTTATTTTTCTGTGAATGTGGGGTTGGGTTAGCGCGCGGGGTCCAGGAGTTTGTTGGGCTATCGATGGACGTCTTGATTCTGCTGCGTATTTAGATATTTTGGAAACTATTATGAAACCTTCAGTCGAAGTGTTTTATCCAGACGAAGATTATATTTTCCAACAAGTAAGTATTCTTATTTCACTATACTTTCTCCAAAAAAATAGTTCGGGATCTGTTGGAATTAACATTTTCATAATGTATTTTTGTTGTTAAAGGACAACGCCCCTATTCATACTTCGCAGGTTGTGCGCAATTGGATACGAGAAAATAACTTGGAGCTGTTACCCTGGCCAGCAAAAAAGCCCAGATTTTAACATTATCGAAAATGTTTGGGCTCGAATACTTGCTGTTATCCGAAGACAACAAGGGCCAAATTTTATACCAGTAAACCGTAATGCACTAATTGCAGCCATTGATACCGCATGGGAAACGATTAATATTAATTATATTGATACCTTGATAGCGTCAATGAGCAGAAGCCTCCAAGAATGTATCAATAATAATGGAGGTCACACCCATTATTGATTTCTTATATTTATTTATATAGTAATACCTTCATTTAATTTTAAACTATAACTTGGTATCTTAATTATAATTATGTAATAAATTCTTGTCAAAAACTAAATATATACGTTGACAATAAGAATTGTCCTAAAATATACATTTTGTAAGGACTAAATATTATGAATAGAGAGTTTAATGATTTTTTAATAATTTACAATAATTAGTAGGTTAGATTTATTTAAAAATAAGTCAGTAACCATGTTTAGTTTTTGATTTAATTTAAAAGTTATTGCTTGTAGACGTTTTTAAATCAAAATTATTTCTAATTTTATTTTGTAAACATTTCCTAAACAAAATTTTGATTCGATAATTAATCGAGCATGGTGTTTAATTAGCGATACCTTCAAATATATTCTTTAAAGAAAAAATTAAGTAAGCAACGTAAATTACCTATTTTCTAAAACGTGCTTAGTGTAATGATTCATTCTACAGTCCTTCTATAAGATAACCCCTGCTGAGACTACCTGCTGTTAGAATTGTAAATGATACCCTTAAGCCCGCTTCACAATGTGCAAACTTTTGTTTACAGAAATTGTGGTGTCCAAGTTTTAAATTTCATGGAGTGTACTCTTACTGCCTGTACTAAACTCACAATTTTTGTCAAAAACCTCGTATACGACTGAAAAAATTTAATACCTGTTAATTGCAATTTAGATTTAGAACATGCAAAACTTTTTATAAAGAATAACTTTTTTTCGTAAAATTAATAATAAAAACGTTTCCCATATGTTGCCAACTTAAGCAGATACACCATTTCTGATATTCATCAAAGAACATAAATAACCTTTCCAGAACAAACCGGAATTTAAATTAGTCAGTAATCAAAAATGTTCAAAATTAGCTCCGGTACCAAAGATTTTATTTTGTTGTCCCTTTACCCGGACTATGAAATTCTCCTAACTTGTTTAACCTAATTTTGTGCATAAAAACAATATAATTTAATATTTACTGAAAAACTAACTAAATTTTCATGTACATTGTTTGATTCAATTAATAACTAATTGGATTTGCCAAATTAGTTAGTATAACAATGTTATCAGTATTTATTATTTACACCGTACACAGCATTAAAGTAAAATTTTGTTTTTGTTTACTTTCGGTTAACTTCGAAGTTTGCATAAAACAATTGTACACTAATTTAGTTGAAATTTTGCAAAACTTTAAACAATTTACACCCTAGTGCTGTAAATTTGTTTTTATAAAATGTAATCTATCTAAACCCATCGACTATATATAGTTTCATCACGGTATAATAATAATATTTGATGTGTCAAGGCAAGGTGTCATTTCACCTAAACTCCAAATGTTACTGTTAGAAGCGTTAGCAAATTCTTAAATGAGAACAAAGGGTATTATCTCTCTTTGAAGGGCCCTATATGTCCCAAGAGAAAATGTTTTGTGCGTAAGGTGTATAAGATTAAATCGACCTCTTTTGAGTGCTAAAATTCGGGGGAAAAGCTTGCGTATTATTTTAGTCACCCCTTAATGTTGTGCAATATAGTTTGATGCAGCGCTTAAATAAAAAGAAAACAAAATTGTATTTGTCTATTATCGCCCTCTCGGAATACACGAGCCGTAACTAAATTAACAATGTAAACTAAAGCTATAAGCTCTTTATACTGTTTTTAAAACATAGCACACTTGACAACGTTCATTTGAGCGTTACTTTTTTGTTGGTAAAAATTAATTTCTTAATTCGGAATGTTTGATTATATCTTTAGTGAAGGGTATAAAGTTGCTTCACCGCATTTGACCGCTGGCGGTGTTGCGGTTTAGCAAACTAACAGCTGCGGTAACGGCTTTAAGGATTTAACTCAAAATCTCTCTTTTGAACTTTGTTGAATCTCCTGTTACGGAAAAAAAGTTCAAGGTTATGAAAAAATTAATTACTTGTAAAATAAATAGCTTTACTGCGTATATTTTTAACATACAAAGCTCCAACCTGTTACAAGTTTACTGAAAAACAGGATCGATGCTAAAAGCTTTTTTCAAATTTCTAGTTTAACATTCACGATTGTATGTTTAAATTTTTATTTTAAAAAAAATCATTAGTACAATTTCAGCGTAATTTCATTTAAATTTTAACATTACAAAAATTGCTCATGTAGCTAAAGTTGCATTTAATTGTGCATTTTTAATTTTTAATTTGGAATATGTTTCATTTATTTACCTGTTTTCAATTTTGTTACGTTGTAACTTTTGTTTATGAAACTAAATGTTAATGTTAATTCACTCTGGTAGTTACATTTTTGTATTTATCTTACACCGTAAAATGAGTCACGTACACATTTACCGTCTGCGCAAGCACGCTTTAATGACGAGAAGGTCTTCCTTCGTCTTGCGAATATTCCGTCGGTATTTCGTAAAGATGATTTTAGAATCAATCACGAATCCACTTTTCTATTGGTTTAATCTTTTTGTTACATCATGATTTAAACTAATACATCCAAGTCACGGTTTGAGTTCGAGTGTCGAGCGAGAAGGTTGTGTATAAGTAAACGAGAAATCATTTAAAGAATATAAGTTGCGGTTGAAAAACAATTAATAAGTTTAGATTATAATAGTTAGAGTTTAGTGGTTAGTGATAAAAGATAAGAGGTAAAGAGAACAGAAATTTTTAGTAGATTTAATAGAAAAAATAAGGTAAATTAATTTGGTGTTCGAAGCGCGAAGGCAGATAACAAGTAAGGGAACGCGGTCGGAGTGCGGGCTAGATAACGGTACGTGTGCGGGCTCAAGATAACAGCAAAAAAAAGTAAAAGTGAGAGTCTAACGCAAAGGAGCAAAAGGCTTTTATAAAAAGTAAGGAAACGCAGAGATCACCGAAGGCAGACAAAAAAAGTAGCAGTAAGGGACAACACAGGAATAGAAAGGAAAGAAGAAAACGCCAGTAGAATGGAGAATATTCTAAAAAAATGGAAAAATAAAAAGCGAACTCCAAGATGGGAATAGCAAAAATCACGAAGAAATTAAAGAAGAGTTCATGTGGCTTAAGAAAAATGGCAAGAAAAGGAAAAGGTATGGAAAGAAGAAATGTAAATAATGGAATGCAGAATCAATAGAATGGAAGAAAAATAGACGAAACAAAAAAAAGAGAAGAAAAATTGAAGATAGTGATAAAAGGTCTGGAGGAAGAGAATAGGGAAGATAAGGAAAAGGTAGAGAAATGGATAGAAAAAAATTACAAATACAGACAAAAATAGAACAAGTGTACATAGTGGGAAGGAAAAAAACAAACAAGTAGTGATTGCAAAAATGCCAAAATCGGGAAACGAAATAAGAAATTATGCATCAAAAGAAACAACTATATGGAACAAGAGCAGTAATAGAGCATGATTTAACATAGAAAGAAAGAAGAACACACATGAAGTTAAGGAAAATGGCAGATAAACTAAAAGAAGAAGAAAAGGCAGTCAAAATAGGGTACAAAAAAACTTATTATTAATAATGTAGTACATATGGGATAAAAAGAAAGAGAGTGTAAAAATAATAAATCCAAAAAACGGGTAGAAGAAAAGAAACCGGATGGAAAACTGGCAACAACAATGGACATGAACAGGAAAATGAGACGGAAAAAAGGATAGACCAGGTAAAAAAAAGGCATCGAAAAAAGGACAAAGTAAAATTGACGGTAGAGGAGAAGGAGGAATATGGAATGAAAACAAGGAACAAAAATTTTATTCTGGAATGTGGCCGGGATAAAGAATAAAAGGAGGAGATTTTGGGAATATATAAAGGAGTTTGGGATGGTAGGGTAGAAACCTGGATAGAGGAGAAAGAGTGGGAAAAATTGGAAAGATAAGATGCCAGAGGAGTATGATTGGAGGTACAGTTTGCGGAGAGAAAAGAGAAAAGAGGAAGAGCAAGTGGCGGGATAATAACGGGGTGAGGAAGAATGGGGCTGCAAAGAAGAAGGGGAGGGGAAACAAAAAGCAAGGTGTAGTGAAAAGATACATAAAGACGGGCCAAGGAGAAAGCTACACGATAACGAAATATGGGGAAGGGGAAGGAGAAAAACATAGAGGAAGAATTGGAAGAAGGGGAGAAGGGAAATTAATAATTGAGGATTTTAATGCGAGGATAGGAGAGGAAGAGGGAATGATGGTAAGAGGAGAAGAGGTAAAGAGGATATCAATGGACAAAAAGATAAACGGACAGGGTAAAAATTTAATCGATATGTGCGAAGACAGAGGGTGGACAATTCTAAATGGAAACATGGAAGAAAGGGGAGAGGGGATTATACGTTTGTGAGTGAAAGGGGGGAATCGATAATAGACTATGTGCTGGTGAATGAAGGAAGTATGGGGAGTATAGAAAAATGAGAGTAGGAAATGAAGTGGAATCGGATCACCAACCTTTAGAGGTGTTCCTAAATGAGGAAGAAGAAAAAAGAGAGAAGGGAAAAGGAAGAATGGAGAGTTAAGAAAATATGGACAGATGAAAATATAGAGAAATATAGAGAGATGATGGAGGAAGAGATTGAAACGGGGAATGAAGTGGAGGAAAATAGAAGGAATAGTAAAAAGATGGAAATGGAGGTAGAAAAGAGAAGATACAAAATAAAGAAAAGGGAGGGTGGGAAATGAAAGGAATGTTGGAATAAAGAATGTGAGGAGGCAAAAAAATGGAAGAAGAGGAAGGAGAAGTTGGAAAAAAGGCATATAGACATAGAAGAGTATAAGAGAATAAAGAAAAAGTATAAAGATAGCTGTAAAAAAGAGAGAGGATATAAAAGGAAGTAGAGGAGGAAATAAAAGGATAAAAAACGAAGGAGAACTATGGAAGTTTGTAAATAAAGGGGAGAAAAAGAGAAAGAGAGGAAGCACAAAAGTAGATGAAAAGAAATGGAGGGAACATTGTATAGAATTACTTGAAGAGCAAGAAGAGGAGCCAAGAGGTTTAAGAAAAGGGGAAAGGGAAAGAGGAGAGAAGGGGAGATAGCGAGAGAAGAGGTGGAAAGAACGATGAAAAAAGTGAAGAGAGGGAAGTCGGAAAGGAAAGATGAGAGAACGAGGGAGAGAGTTATTAAGCAAAATTTGGAGAGGGAAAGGGCTACCGTGTAAATGTAAAGAAGTTATAATATGTACGGTATATAAAGGTGGGTAGAGGAGAGAAATAATAAATTATAGAGGAGTGAGCGTAGCAAATATAGGGTACAAGGAAAGAAGAAGAAATGAGAGGAGCAATAGAGATAATAAAAAAATACTTGGAAGGAAGGATTTAAAACCAAACGTACAGAAAACAAAAATCATAGTGTTCCAAAAAGAAGAGGTAGGAAGAAAAATGTTAAATGGAAATGGGACGAGGAGGAAGTAGATACCGTTAATGAGTGAAGATATTTAGGGTATATTTTGAGATATGACAGCAAAAATGAAGGTCATATTGAGAGCTAGGAAAAAGGGGAATAAAATAGTAGGGCAGATATGGGGAATAGGGGAGAGGGTGTTCGGGAGTGATATGGTAAAAAGAAGATGGTTGTTCGAGAAACTTATAAAAAATGTATTATTGTATGGGACGGAGATATGGGGATGGAAAGAGAGGAGACGTTGGAAAAAGTACAGGAAAAGTATTGGAGGTAGACCTTAGGGCTGGAGAGAAAGACACCGAAATATATAGTGATGGAGGAGGCGAAATTAGAAAAAATCAGGGTACAGGCGGGAAGATAGCTATGAATATGAAGAAAAAATGAAAGATAGAGAGGAAAACACAATATTGATGGAATGTTGGAAAGAGGTGAAGAGAAAGAGAATAGAACACGGACAGGATGAAAAGAGAAGTTATTACGAAAGGGTGGGTTATTCGACGGAAGAAGTGGGGAGGAGAAGGGAGGAAGGATTGAGTATGGATGAGGAGATAGTAAGGAGAGATAAGGATACGCAGATGCAAGAAAGAAGGAAAAGATAAGAGGAGGTAAATACTATGAAGGGTATGGAGAAATAATAACGGAGGGGAAAGCGAAATATTTAATGGAAAGGAAATATTGAAAAGCAGATAAATGTAGGAAATGCAGAATGTGTGGAGAAGGGTGGGAGAACTTGAGGCATATGATGGAGGATTGTGAGGAGATGAGAAAAGATATAGAGAAAGAAAGGTAATTCTGGGAGAAGATGGTGAAGGGGAGGATTGGATGAAGGAGGTGTTAGAGAGGAGAAAATTTTAGAGGAGGTTTAAAGGGGAGAGGAGGAGGGAAGAAAGAAGAAAAGTTTAGTTATAGGTAAATAAAATACTCGAATCATTTGTTAATTTTAAAAAAGAACAAATAAATTATTTCTATTGTAGGACATTTGCTTTATTATTTTTTTATTAGTATTGTCCACGTCTTTGTTTGAACCTTTTCTTCTGTATTTCATTATCTTCACTATCAATACTTACACCTTTTGTTAATTTTTTGCTGTTTATAAATGTGGCTGGTTAGATGCTCTGAAATTTCTGAACAAAATCGCGTGAACAGTTAGTACATTTTTTCAAAAAAAATTACTAGAATGCAAAGTACGGATCGGGAAAATCAAACTTTTTAGAAATTAGAAGATTTAAACGCGCTTCAACTGCTGCACAACAATGTCCCTGGAGTTACAGGTGTTACGGTACAGCTTTCACCGGTGGTGATTCAGCCTAATGCACCGCACAAACCGTGATAACTAATTGGGTAGAAATACACAAATTCTTAATCTACCTGATGATGGCTTTTACCTTTGAAGTAGAAACATCTAGGTTTAATATAAGGGCGCCATTATCGTGAAGTGTAACTTGGACTAATGTATATTATGTATAGCTATAAACTTCTGAAGGCTTTTAACTGTTCCTAAATTCTAAATTTAGAACAAAGATGTTCTAGCGTGAATTTTGTTGTAACGGCGTTAAAAATAGGAATCCATATGTGGCTTACACTTGTGCACGCATAGGGAGCGTTGCAATGTACTTTTCTCGTTCGTCCAAAAACTAACATGATGGGATGTCCTTGAAGATAACGTTTAGTCATTGACGACATTGTTTGTTTGAAAGTGGCCTCAATCGCCTGTTTTTCTTCAGATGCTCGTTGTAAGTTTCTCTTTGTATTATTTAGTATAAGTTTAGTGTTAATTGAATTCTGTCTCCTCACAATTTAGTATCAAGAACCAGAAATTCATTTGACAAAAATGGGGCTCGAGTTTCTTTGCAAAAAGCCCCGTTAGACCGTAAGCAGTTTTGTGTTGCGCAAGTGTTTGACATAACATTACTATGTCGTTTTAATTTCGGACTTTCCACTCTTGTTTTGCTTTACGACTTTCTCGTATTTCTGCGGATATGGATAAAACCTTGGTTCTTACTAATTGTTTTAAACAATAAATAAGAATTCGTTCCGGTCGTAGTTATGATAATGGAACTTTAATGGTATTTTACCTTCAATTTCCAATAGTAAGGTCTTAACCATTGTAACTAGATACGCCCGTAACGATCGTGGTATTTTCCTCGGCGGACTATGTATTCCGTTAATATCGGAAAAGAATTATCTGTTTGTTGTTTGTTATCCGTAATACTTGCAAGTCTATAATTAATATCGGCCATCTTAAATCAACATCATTCTAACTAAATCAAGTTTAACCCCACATTCTAAAATTTGCAAGAGCGCTTTGAAGTTATATATTCATACATACAATAAATGTTGAGTAATAGAGATTAGAAGGTAATTGGACGGCACCTAGTGATTGACTACAAATCCTTTTCACCGACATTAAGTCAGTCTTATCTATTTTATTTGTATTTGTTGCATACACCAGTTCGTGTCTGTGACTACGTAGTAAACCGTACTTTCTGCTTGCGTAGAATTCATTCTTTAGAACATTTGTTTAATATCTATTTATTCATACGACAAATTCTTACAATTACCGCACTGGCAATTTTTTTTCAATTTGTTCTGCCCAGGCTGAAGTGCTTTTATAGCTACAAGAAGGTGAAGTGTTTTATTTTCTTATAAAAATGAATAATCAATTTTATTTATAGTCTTTATTATCATATAAAGAACAATTCTGTTCAATTATTTCTTAAAAATAATTGCTTTCAAATGTTGGCCGTAAGTACGGTTAACATGGTTCATTCTGAAGTTCCAATTTTCAATGTCGAGTTTGAGTATTTGGAGTGCCTCAATCGTAGCCGGCTTATCCATGGATACTTGAGAGTTTACATAGCTCCAAAGGAAAAAGTCATGAGGTGTTATGTCACATGATCTAGCCGGCTAATTCACTGCCATGTAAAGCCATGGTTTTACGGGCTGTATAAACCATATTTCATCAAGATTACGGGATTCAATTTTAGGTATCAAATAGTCTGTTATCATGGTGCGATAACAATCACCGTTTACAGTAACATTTCGGTTGGGCTCTGTTTTGAAGAAATATGGACCGATTTTTCTACAGGCTGTAGGCGCTGTGCCAGACTAAGTCATTCCATTATGAAATGTCAATGAAAGCAAAGGAACACCAACTGCAGCGTCTATTTAACCAACAGAAAACCATCAAAAACTGCACCAAAAACTTTAATCGGACACGTGTTTCAACAGCTAAACTGTCATCATCAGCGATACCGATACTGAGCTGTTAAAACACAAGTTTTTGATGCAGTTTTTGGTGTTTTTCTGCTGGTTAATGAAATGTCAAACACTACTAAGGAAGAATGCTACTTCAATTGACCCGACACATGCGTGATCTGCAATTAAATTCACATCATAAAAAGTACCTTTAAATGAATCACCCATTATAAACTAAGAATTTTTCAATATATCCTCGTATCTCGTTAAATACTCTGCAAGTTATATTAGAGTTTGAAATTTTAAAATCGATTATCTAATCAGGATTAATCTACAACATTTTATACCACCCTGGACATGTTTTGTGCGTTTTTTATTTGTGAACGTTGAAAAGTGTAGTACACAATTCAAACTGCAAACATTTTTATGCTCATTTATTTATTCCACTCACACTTCGGGGTTGTTTATAAATCGCACTCGCATGAAAAATGCTTTTTACAACTCTTGATGTGTAACATTTTGTTTACATACTCCATGAATACGAGGTGCGGTTGTTAAATAACGACAGTCACATTGTAAACATTTTATTTTGATTTCCGTTTTTTTTTCGCCGCAGGTGTTCACGAACCCTTCTTATAGGAAGGTGATTAGAATAAAAATGCTCTATTTAAGTGTTTATACGACGTTTCGCATTGTAGAGCCAATCCTTCTTTGGGTATTTATTTATTTTGACTTTTTTATTTTACAAAATGTAGTAAACTATATATTTTTTGTATGTTTTCACATTGAATATTTTCTTTGACGTATGTAGCTATTCCATGAATGGGGGTCTCAATAAAGTCTACTAATTGAAAACCTTTTACTATACCTTTATTGAGTACACTTATCTCACCTCCACAGTGTGTTTTTTGGAAAAGTAAAATATTGATCCTATTCCTGAAACAAAGATTAGACTTGAAATCTGATTTGTTCTTACTCAACTGATCTTCTGGGGCACCTTACATAACACTTACATCACAATACAATATTAAAAATGTACCATACGAATAAATAAAGAAATTTATTTTTTTATAAATAAATGTTTCTACGTTTTTGCATTTTATTATATGCTTAGAAGAAATGTCAATTTAGAACAATGATGGTAAAAAGAATATTTTCTATAAAATACAATAACAAAGATTATATTGAAATGCAAAACATACATTGATTAACAAATAAATAGTTCAGCTTTGCTATAAATTTTATTTGATCACGATAAAATCCAGACGGTTGTAAAGGATTCACAAATAAGATTATGTGGGTTATTTAAGGATAATCCATTTGACCTTCTGGTAGAGACCTATTACATGTTTAAATCGAATTTTTTTAACATTGCATTCGGTAACGAGGGTAGTTAAACTATTAAGTAAACAGAGTGGTTTATTTTTTGATTAGTTAAGTGTAAGATTAAGACGAATTTGTAAATCGAAGTGAAGTCTACTATTACATTGATTCGTGAATGGATAGGTGTGAATGATCTATTTAAAATTAAATGTTGTTATCAGTTTAGACATAACCAATACCAAACAAAATTAAATAATGCAATATTCTTCAATTAAAAATTACAGAATAAGAAGTAATAAACAAACGTTTTGCGTAGAATACCACAGTGACATAAAACATATTTCTCGAAAAATAACATAATCGTAAAATGGCGTATAAAAGAAACGCCACAAAATATTTGAGACTAAGAAGAAAAACCGAAACGATAAATAACCTCACTGTTTTAACAAAACATAAGTCTCGAGACTGGATTGGGCTTCTTATACCCGCTTAATGAAACTCTCGCACGCTCATACCCTTGATCGCACATTAAAGAAATTATGCCAGACTTAGCACGAGGTGCGTGAAAAGAGCAATGTCCAAACCTACATTAATTCGTTTACTCACCGAATTTAAAACTAAATGCATAATTTGTTGGTCGCTGGTATTATCAATTTATTCGCATTTCTACAAAGAAAACTCGACAACGTTGATATTAAATCAAAGTGATGAAACTAACAGCACTAGTACGACGACAATTACCTTGAGCGGTCTGACGTAGCAATAATAAATACCAGTGGCCTACTTGCTTTTAGTGGCGGTGAATAGAATTAGAATTAGAAATTGTAATCAGGCAAAAATTTAACGTTACAATGTTATTGTTTACAGATTTTTAGTAAGACGTTTCTTTTTTTTGTACATACTGTCCCATTGTTTAGATGATGCAATGATTTACATGGTGCTAACTTAATTAGTCACCATTGTAACTATTATCTTGGGTAGGGTTGTTACACTTATCGCCTCTTAATGTTTACAATTTTTTTGAAAACAAACAGATTTCTGGTTTTTGTTGTAGGTGAACTATTTGAGATTATAAATATGAATTTAGTTGGCCTAAAAGCTACTTTGTTACGGTTTATTGTTAACGTAGTATGCAATTAAACGGCAGTGTCGAAATCTTGATCCGCAGTTCTACCAGTCGAAGAGGGGTCGTAGGCTTTTACACTGGAAAAGAATACTAATACTACTAATGTTTAGTAAATGCTCTAGAGCCACTAGGAACTGTAGACACAAAACAAACCGTTAAACTGTAGAGATATAATTTTTGTAAAACGACTAAACCAGTTATGAAGACAAATCCAAATATAAAATACACAAAAAATGCGTGTAGGAAGATACACGATACTAGATATTTTAGAAATAATTAATTAGAAATTTTAAATTTAAGAATATCCGTTCTGCACGATTCGCCACTGAGTGGGCGTTGTCGCCGAATAGTTTTTTACTACATTAATTATAAAATTCACATTGCGTATCGGTAATCGACGATAAATCTAAAAGTGGACAAAAGGCGCAAGCATATGATTTTAATTTTCGAAAGATCTTTCAAATCACATCGATCAATTACAAAGCGCAAGAATTATGTTGGTAAATTTACGTCAGAGTACAGATACTGTCGCGTTTTAAATAAATTTATAACTAAGAATATGCAGACTTTTTTTTGACTTATCTGGTTTATTGAATATTACGATGAAGAGTAGCCGATTCTTAATTCTAAAATGGATGAAGAGTAGTACAGACAGGTTAAAAGACAGAAGCAGTGATAAAAATGTTCTCGGCTGGATATAAAAATAAGTCTTATCTTCGGTGAACATCTTGACTGGACAAATAGCCGGGCAGCAACTACTAGATGAATATTCAATGGTCTTCCGCAGTAATGTTGATATTATCTGGTTATCTCTCAATTAGGCAACCATAATGAGACAAATTGTTTGTAGATAATCAGTATAATCACACATTACGCGGTGGAAGTTCTGAAACGTCAAAACGTGTGTAAGATAACGATAAGAACCAAAGATTATAATGATTGTAAATTAAGAAATACTACTTACAACGTGGATGAAATCAATAAAGCCTTCAACAACATTAATAACTTGGCATGGGGCTGATTTCCGTTCCTATTTAATTAATAATGGAAGTACATAAAATTTTTCCCAATTTTTAGAACAGGAGATTTATAGCATTCACGTTAAGGCACCATTGAAGAAGAGAGAGAAAAAAGGTAACGTTTCTTTTGGGGACGTGATTAAAAGTAACATAGAGAAGTTCGATTTCCCTAAATTCAAATGAAATGATTCCGCCACCGAAACGCTTAAAAGCAACTCAAATTGCCTACCTACCAGGGCAAAATCACCCACAAAGTAAATAAAATTTAGATATTGCCTGCAATGGCGCCGAAAGAAAAATTACCGTCACAACTTTAGTTGTATCAAATGGAAATAATGAACAAGAAATAAACTTTTATTTACAATTACTTGTAGTTAAAAGTCGTATGCATGCTATGTTACCGTTTCATAACAGATAGTCTATCACTGTCACAATTATGCCCGGACTGCAATCTCCGTGTACCAAATTTTTGCATGGAACACATTACACCACCAATCTTTAGATTTGCTGTTAGAAAACGCATCCCATTTTCTTCGTTTGATATTAGGTTTTGAAATTTTATTGTTTTTTTAAATATATCTCTTTTAACTTCCTTTTGTTTTCTGTCGGCCTTCTATTCCTCGATCAACAAGTTTTCTGGTGTATCGGTAATAATAGCTGAAATTCTTTTCCTACTGACCTCCCTCGCATTGTTTTGTTTTCTCTGGCCTACTTTTGACTGCGGTTTAATTTCTGAAGATGAAAATTTTTTGATAGAATTAGGGTTGTAGATCCAGAGTGATTTAGCATCCAAGCATTTCTATTCTTTAATTTTTGTTGAGCTGGTATCTCTGGCTGTTCTTCTTCGTGTCCTTTTCTTTTTGTCACAATTGATTGAATTTTGTAGTAGTTGTTAATATTGTATTTCCTTAACGACCTTCATCTTTGTCTCACTGCTTGTTGGGGGTTGGGGATGTACCACAGTACATGACGAACTTTTTGTTTATAAATGTTTGCAGTTTTTTCCCCTAAGTTGAAATTACGTATATTGGTCTTGATTAGCTTAATTTAGTTTTTAATACTGTCTCTACTTTTGCTGCTCAGTAGAGAGTACAGAAGCGGCATGTTGTTCAAAGGTCATGTTTTTGTCGATTCTTGTACTGAGACACCCGGTTGATTATTAGATTTTTTGGCATTTCCTTTGTGTATGAACAAATTTGCTTTGGTTTTCTTCGCATTTTATTTAATAAAGTTAGCTAATCTGTTAACATCAGTTTGGAAGTTTACGTTATTTCTCGTGCGTCTACTACTGTAGATAACTTTGTCATCGGCGAATTGTGCTATTTTAGTGTTTGTTAGTTTATGGAATATTGGCAATGTAAATATTGAAGAGCAACGGTCCAAGGACTAACCCTTGCGGTACTCCTTTTTTAATTTTTCTCACCCTGGAGCTGGCGCCTTTAATTATTATGGTATATATTTTGTACTAGTTTGACTAGTATCTTCGCCTGCTACATATTGATAGTATGAGTCCATTGAGGTAAACTTTGTTAAATGCTTCTTCAACATAGTGGCACTGCTCCTGTTAAGTATAGTTTGTTTGCGTTGAATACGAAGTTCTCTGGTAGGCTGTTGAGTGTTCATTTTTAAATCCAGATTGTTCGTCAGGTAATATTTTCAGTTTCTTCATTTCCTCCAGCAGTTTATTGTGTACTGTCCTTTCTTTTACCTTACTAATTACCCATAAGAAGCTAATCGATAGATAACTGCTTGGCATTTTTGGGGGTTTGCCGTTCTGTGTTTGAGGTCTTCTTCCAGGCTGTGTATAATTGAGGCTATGTTAGGTATTTCTTGCAGCCCTACTTGAGGTAGATATTTCAGATGAGCGTTAATAACTTTGTCAGCTTCCGGGGTTTTTTTGTTTTTTTTTTAGTTTTTGATTACGTTTTCCATTTCTCTTAAAGTAATTAGTTTACTTTTTGTTTTGCTTTTTTTTCAACTTGTTGGCTAATACTGTAATTTTTACGTTACAGCTACAGTTGTTGTTGAATTGGTTGGCAAAGCTGTCGCCAAATACTTTTGTTTTTTTTTGCTGCAATGGTTTTCAATTATGATACACGGTATTATTTTTTTTAGTGAGAATTGTCGCCATGCGCCAGAAATACAGGTCTTGCGTTTTTAACTCTTGTAGTTTTGCTTCCCACTTGTTTTGAAAATGCTCTTTATCCAATGCTTAGACTTCTTTTGTTAGTTTTTTGAGTTTTGTTGTGGGGTTTATATTGTTTCCATGCTTTCGAGCTGTTTTTCTTTTATTTTGAGACTCAATTCTGGAGGAGTTGTGTTTGTCCAGCTTGTTACTATTACAGAAATGGCTTCTGTATACGCTCTTAGTATTTTGGACTCTATGTCTATAACGGTTCCTACTAGGTTTGGTTGACATTTTTGTTTTGGTTGTCAGTCCTGTTTATACTTTTTCCAGTCAGTTTTGGTTTTGGTGACTTCTCGACGTGATCAATTTGTATTGCCATTCACGTGGAAAGTAATCCGATGGTTTTGTTTGCGGTTGCTATGTCGAGTACGTTGCCTCGATTGACTTTCCGACAGCGTGAAAGTGGGTTGGTTCTTTAAGGCCCATTAGCTCTGCTCCGATGTTAGTCAAGTAGGTTTCCAGTAGCTGTGTTTTGAGGTCGCCTCCTAAGATTGTAGGTTTTCTGCTTTGAGAGAGCAGCTCTTCTTTCTTCATACTTTTTTGTTGATAAGTATACATTAAATTGTCATTGGATTGTGTGGAGCTGTAGACCAGTGTTTTAATTAGTTCAGTTTCATTGGCCTGTTTTGTAGATTGTATAGTTTTGTACTTTGTTTTAACTTACCCTAAAGGGGAAAAGGTAATTAGCTATATTCGAGGATTACTCACTAAAGTTACGGAACGCGAATGCTTGGAAATCATCTTTGCCACTGAGTAATTAGGACCTTCGTTCGAGCGTTCACATTTCACCGTAATAATAGATCATAATTCTTTGTTATGGTAGAATAGATTTTGCACGTTAATTATTTTTTATGGTTGTTATTTGATGACTCTTAAAATGATCGTCGGTTTCTCGAAGAATGTTATGTTATTAATTTCTTTTAATGGTTTTGTTTTGTTCTTCGGTGAGGTTCGGAAGTCGGATAACATTTAACCTAGTGTTTCACCAACTTTGTTTACTGTTTTGTCCGAAATTTTATTGCATTATTGATAGATTCGTTGGTTTTTCCGGTTTCTTTGGTGTTGGTTCTGTTTGATGTTTTTTTTTGTTTTCTTAAGGTCTGATATCCTGGGTAGTTACCAGGTACCACATATCCTTCATTTGCTGTCACCATAGCAGTTGTTTTGCATGTGACTAAACAACTGGCATCTGTAGTATTGACCAATTACAAATTTTATTTTTAAGCACTCCACGGTTAATATAAGTTCGCAACTTGTAGGGATTTGTATTCTTTATTAATGTTAACTAACATTAGTTAGGTCTGTTTAGATCTGCCTGAATCTTGTTAAGGGTGATTTCCTGCATAATCCCCTTGGTGACAGTTTTTAGTTTTTTCTTCGATTGAAGTTTGTACGTGTAGAATTGCATTTTCTCACGTTTCATCAGCCATCGAAGTTTGGTGTAGTCCTCTTTGTATTGAGATTCGATACTAACAACACCTTATACAATGAGTTTGACTTTTACGTGCTTTAGATTTTCATTATTCATTGTATTGATGAGGTGATACCATTTTGTTTTGTTTGCTATGTTTTGTTTATAGCTAGGTTGACGGTTGATTCATTATCATGGTGCTGTCTTTGTCCCTGTTTCTCTTCTTCCATAGTTATGTGTTATGTCTTGAGAAACTTCAGAAAGGATTGAGAAACAGTTGCTGTAGCGGGTTTGGAATTTTGGGGTTTTTACTTGAATGCTTTTTGTTTGCTTGTGATTTGGTAAGTTTGTGATTTTACCATTCTTTATAATCGTTTGAAACCATTGTCTGGAATCTTTCATGTGCGTACTTCTGCTGCTGCGAGTCTGTGTCTGCTGATGGAGGCACACTGTATATAGTTAAGTGAATATATTGCAACCGCTTCTTTTTCACACATTATGTGGATTTAATAGTTTAATAAACGGTTTAAAAAACCTTTAAATTTAGAGGCACAGTGAGCGAATATAAAGTTTTAAAATAGCGAATGAATGGACGCCATAAAGATGTAAAGAAACAAAACATGTTAATGAAATAATAATTATTTCGAAGGCAGATTTCATAAATAAGAACATATCAAATCAAAATTCAAATTTCTAATGAATTATTCATATTCCGGCATTAGCTTTTATTTAGATACACAAATTTGTAATAATATCGTATACATATACGTTTGAATATGAAGACTACTAAGATAAATTCTAAGGGCTGCGCGGTATAAAGGATGAATAATGATGGTTAAAGAAAGGGTATATTTAAATACACGCCGTATAATTTTAATAAAGGAAACATAAAGAAACAGAAATAAACTTGGAGTACGTTTCGCATTTTATGATCGTTAAGTATTACTACATAAGAAGATATTTTTATGTTCGTTTGATATTTTTTTGCGCGAAAAGGTAAAATTTCACAAAATAATGAAAATGAGGGTCTTGATAAACTACTGCGTTTTGAAAGGTCGCTTGGGTAGAATGATTTATACTTCAAATATTTTTTTAAGAAGGTAGATATTAATAGCGGCTCGTTTAGGAATTGCTTTATCTCTATTGAGTAAAGTTGGTAGCAGCCCAAAGGGTTCTAATCAATTATGTATTTAAAAATTTTATCAATTATATTCAAATACACTCAATTAATACAAAATTCAAGCTGTTTGCGAGTTGTTATCGTAGATTGATGGTTTTAGCAACACTTTGTTGAAAGTAGTCATATATACAGGGTGTGTCATATCGAATGTAATGTATCTGTAAATGAATCACTTTGCACTTTTGAAAATGACTAGATGTAGATTGTAAGTAATAACAATTGTAGCCAAGGAGCGGTTAAGACCCCTGAACCTCTTAAGAAAGGTGCACGATTGTGTGGTAAATAAAACTAACTAAAAAGTTATGGTAGAGGCGACGTTTAGCACTACAAGTGGGTGCTTCTTCAGTCCGTTGACTAAATTAGAAATTCATATAAAGAAATGGTGAAAAAATATTTGTTGTTTTATGGACGTGTAAAACAATTAATGCATTAAATTAACACAGTACGGAACAAGAAATATTACACATAAATGAATCGACATTGTATATTTAAATGGGATTAAGTTTAAATATACGCTAGAATTGGTTTAATAGCATACAAACCCTAAGAATCACTCGACGCCTGTTTCATTCTTTTGGGACTCTTCAGGACTGAGAGTAAGTTTACTATTGAACAAATGTCGACTTATTAGCAACAGGATGGCAGATCTGGCATGTTTGCTTTAATGTAAATTAATTTTCGGACGTGTTACAATAACCCGAGGCAACACTAGATGTCTCAACATTTAGTTGTCATAAAACAACAAATGAAAACCGGATATACACAAAAAATATTAACAGTTGAAAAAAAATGAATTTTTTGATATATTATTCACTAGGTTTAAAAATATATACTTACAGTTTAAACCAATACTTACTACAGAGTCACCTCCGCCGTTCAGCACTGAAGAGATAAAACAAGCTGGTAATATAGTCAAAGCTGGAAAGGCTCCGGACCCGGATCAAATTCCTCCTGAAATAATAAAAGCAGTGATTAAAAAATGTTTACTTACCTGTTTTACAAATACCCGAAAGAGCAAAAGACGGCAAGATTAGTACTACTAGAAAATCCAAAAAGAAAGAAGAAGACGAAACTAAATACAGACCGATATGCATGCTAAACGTGATAGGGAAAACAGTAGAGAAATTGGTAAAAGAAAGACTAGAAGAAGAAATCGAAGAAAGAAATATCCTAAATCAAAATCAGTACGGTTTTAGGAAAGGACGTACTACAATCCATGTGGTGGAAGAAGTAGTAAAACACGTTAGTGATATTAGCAACAGATGGCGCGGGATTATTTTAGTAGATGTGCGTAATGCTCTCAACATGGCATCCTGGAGTAGAATAATAATATATAAATTAAAAAAGAAAGGAATTAGTACTTACCTCGTAAACCTTATTGCAGTCGTATTTAAGCGACAGAATAGTCGAACTAACAAAAAAGTTCACATTCAAGTCGGAAGTGGGGTACCGCATGGATCTGTTCGGGGATCTACTCTCTGGAACATCTTATATGATGATCTGATGGACCTAAACTTACCGGAAGGAGTTAAGATAATATGCTACGCAGATAATTTAACAATAGCAATTGCAGAGAAATCAAAAGAAGAACACATGGTAAATCTATGGATGAAAATAAATAAATTAGAAGTCGCCATAGAAAAAACAAAAGCAGTTGTTTTTAAGGCTCTTAAAAAACCAAATTGAATTCAATTTAGCCTAGATGGAGAAGACATAGTCCCGATAACATCTACTGAATACTTGGGAATCACTATTGACAGATGACTAACTTTTACAAAACACATAAAAAAATCGTGTGAAAAGGGGAAGAACACGGCCAAAGCATTATGTGCTGTGTTACCCAACATAGGAGGACCAAAACCAGTCAAGAGGAAAGTACTACAGATGGTCACCCAATCGATTATCTTATATGGAGCCCCTACATGGATACGGGGACTAAAAGTTAAAAAGAATAAATCAACTCTGAAATCAGTGAATAGGTTAATGGCCCTACGAATATGTTGTGGTTATAGAACCATCTCACACAATGCTGCAATGGTAATAACTGGCTCTTATATCAATGCATTTAATGGCAGAAGAAAGGACAGCACTGTATCATAGTAAAATTAAAACAATTTTAGAAATAAAAAGAGTATAACGGCTAAAAACAATAAAAAGTGGGAAAAGGAATGGAAAACAGCAGAAAACGGAAAACGGACGCAAAAGTTAATACACAACCTGCTGGCATGGCTGGAACGTAAGTGGGGTCAAGTCAATTATCACCTAACCCAAGTCCTATCTGGACATAGTAGTTTTATGACCTATGTCATAATTAAATGTAGTCGGTGGAACATAGAAAGGGTAGCACTACAACATGAAATAGAAGTTGAAATAACAACTGAAAACATCGTTAGTGAAATGTTAAGAAAAGAAAAGTAACTGGGAGAAAACAAATAGTTTTATAGAAAAATTAATAAGTACGAAAGGGCATGACGAAAAGAAAAATAAAAAGAAAGACATCACTAATCTGAAGTAAGTGTGACAACATAGTTCCAGAGCGGTGAAGAAGCTGAGGGTGCGGTTTAGTGGGTATGGTCGGTATTGCACCTCAACCGACGAGTCTCACATAATTAGAGACATTTTCTCTAATATCCGTAAGATGGATTTCACACCCTCAATTAAAAAAAAAAAGTTGTCAATAAATATAACTTAATCTGTTAGATTTTGGAAGAGTAACCATAACTTTAATCGCTGAGAATTTTTATCTGAGATAAGAAGAAATGATTGGACCGTTGCGTATATGATAAAAAAGATTTCTAACTATTCAAAATTTCGTTTTAAACTAAACTCGCAATTTTTTTGTTTAAACCAAAATTACTTGTTATGCGTTTGTATGCAAATGACTTTTAATCAAATTATTAATCTTGTCACTCTGGCGAATTAAGGTTAACGAATTTATAGTCCCGGCATTTTTCCCCAATGGTTTTTATAAAAAAATACGTAATACAATTTTACATTTTTTTAAAGACTATCTATTGAATTTTAGGTTGCGGTGATCAGGCATTGATGAGTTCATGTGTCAATATATGATAATTTCTATAAGACTTAAGTATCTTTATTCTGATAAAATTTCATAGTTCTTCGTTTTAGATTTAAACCGCTAAATATACATTTAGTTTGACTTAAATATTTCATACAATTATATTAACCAACTAAGCGTTGGCAAAAGTAACGATCTCGAATCGCTTGCTTTAAGTTTAAAAACTGAGAATCACTCTACAGCTGTTTCGTTCTTTTGGGACTCTTCAGGGTGAAAGATCTCACTATTGTACAAATCTACGGGTACCGGTTTATTACCAACTGCTTACACATCTGTCGACTGACTGTTTCAGACGTGGTACTATATGTCGCAACCCTTGTTCAAATATTTCATTTACTTATGATTGTACTGTAATTACTAACATGTTTAGAAAGATGCTACGTCAAAGTTGCCGTTGACATTTTCTTATTGTAATCTAGCACGCTACTACAATGAAATGGGTCAAACAACTTCAATAGTAGCGGGGTATAGTTTCACAATCACAAAAGTCAACACCAACTTGGACGCCGAATTTGAAATACACAATTATGTTTGATCAGTCTGACAATCACTATAAGATATTTTGTTTTACACTTCCCTTTCAATATTTCTGAATCAAAGCTGCAAGTGCAAAGCTTTTAACAAATATTTGGATATTGTATAAGGAAAAAAGACATTGTGTTAGATTCTAACGTAGTTGTACAAATTTTTGCATAACAGTAGATTATTACAAATGGTTTTGGTTAACATATCATTAATATGATAATTGTGAAATTGAACTGATTACACATCTGTTGATAAGTTTTTGAATTATTTATCATCATCAACCGAGCATTTGGAAATCAACACAAACAACATCAGTGAAATGCCCCTACGTTGGGCATTCGAGTATCCACCACCGTCACAAAGTTAGCAAGTTTGATGGACTACTTCACAAGAAACCAAATGAAACTATCCGTCGGTGTTTTCAATTACAAAATAAGACAATATGTAGGAGGAACAAGAAATAAAAAGCTACACCAACAAGACAAAAAAATAAGTACCATCAATAAATAAACGGATTGTATTCAGGGAAATTGTCGTAAAAAAGGGGGTGTAACGGTTTCGATGAAGCTAAAAAGAATAAAAGAAAGTACGGATCGGTGTATCGTAGTCGGTTAGTAGAAGTAAGTTGTTTAGGTAGAACAGCTGCTTCCCGGCGTCGTCGTAGAGTGGGGGGGGGGGGCTTAAGGAGGTCGAAGAAATTAAACCGCTGTCCTAACAAGGCGCCACCTGCTGGGTAAGACAGACAAATAAAACCGACCAACAGGAGATCAAAAGGTTTTACCTAATCCTAATACGAGATACACTAGATCGAACAAATTGACACAATAATTAACCATAAAAGAAAAACATACAGTTTAAAAATTTCTATAGTAACAGGAGAGTAAGAAGGAGAAAGACTGTCCGATATCGTCACGTATCCTTAAGCAGTAGTCTCGCTTAATAGTACAAAAAATTTATACGAATAGCGCACCAGATCCCCAGATAAGCTTCAGAAACACAATTCGTGGTGTTAACGTTTCAATTGAGTACTACATGATTAGAACACTCGGTGTACATGTACCATTTACACACGGAAATTTATCGGGTCGAACATGCAACACGACTGACGCTTAAAAGTAACTTACTAACGGAGTAAGTACCTCCCGCAAACCCAAAAGGCTTTTTGACTTTTGACAACCGTTTAAATTGAAGCACACAAGCCCGTATTGAGCCGATTAAAATCTCTGGATTGTTGAGTGTACCGCCGAATAGGGTTTTACTTAAAACTAAAGGTTAACGCCGTTTTATGTCCTTTGTACATGAGCTTCATACTCACTAGCAATAAATACGATAACTTAAATACTAAAACTTAGCTGTATTATGTGAACAAAGTCCTGAGAGTAGAATTATTTGGACCCACATTTTTTAAGTTTTTGCGTCGCGCTGGAGAAAATTTTTGAAAATTTTTGTTCACGGCTAATTTTGTCGCCAAAAAAAAATTAAAAGCCACCTTAGTGGACTCAGATCGCGCCATTTTTTTAGAGTAACAATTTTGGTCCTATCCCACGAATTGCTTAGATCGATACTTTTCGAGATATAGACCGAAAACTGTTCCATTTTTACAAAGACGCGTTTTCGGCTAACAAAGCGCAGTGGAGAAGTATGCCCGGCAACTATTTTGGATTTTTTTTTGAGCTCTTGACATTTTTGGTTTTAATAACCAACCTTGAAAATTAAATATTGTCAAGTCAAAGTCGTTCGAGTTTTAAATTAAGACGTAAAAATTGCAGGATCGGTTAAAGTTAAGGTGGCGCAATTTGGTGCTTAACAAAATTTTGTTTTCAAATTGAAATTAATTCCGTAGACGTTACCGGAGGTTTGATTAGATTGTGAGTACTATTTGAATAGCCAAACAGTCGCTAACCTGCAACCCCATAGAATATTTTCAAAATATTACTTACTACGGTCTGGATTAGTAAGTTCAAGATTCGTAGTTATATTTCTAGTATCGGTTTTGCGCGCACATTATGTGCGCTCTTAGACGTTTATTTTATTTTTCAAGCAAAAGCTTTTATGTCGTCGTTCTATACGCTTTTACACTTTTTTTAGTATACGAATAATGTGGAATTTTGAGCGAAACTCTTGTTTTTTAAAATACGGTTCTGGATTTTTTGTTTCATTTTTCGTGAACTTTGACCACCATTGTAACACGTCCAAAAATTATTTTTTGTCATCTTTTGCATTCTTAATGTTACAACGTAACGCGATCATTCGAAAAATTATCACCTATCTTCGTCTAACACATGGATTTCTTCATAAATTCATCAAAAATATATATTCTTTTCAAACTAATTAATTAAAAATAATAAACAAAAGATATAAATAAGATTTTTGAATCTAAATTTTAACAAAAAAATTTTTATGTAAATTTTTCGAAATTATTATTTCAAAATAATAAATATTAGCGAAGATGCTCCAATTCTAAATTTGAAGAAAAAAAAGAAAAATTGGAAAAATATTTAAACTATGTTATATGGAACCTTAATGAGTTGAAATGTTTATCATTACAAATATGTTGTTAAATTTTTGAATTTGTTAATTACAAGTAAAGATATTTACTAAAAAGTGCTCAAGGTTAATTAAATCACGCCACTATTGTTTTCAAAATCTAAATTACAAAATATTATTGTATTGTGATGTAAGTGTCATGTACGCTGCCCCCGAAGTTGAGTAAACCTGTATAGTGTGGTTCTAAAAGAAAAAAAATGGGAAAATATTTAAATTTTGTTACATGAAACATTTGGAATATTCACCATTAAATGAAACTTCACATTTTTATAGATCTTTTCTCTCGTTACTGTAAATTTTGAAATTATTAATTATTAATAATTATTAGAAATGTGCTTAACGCTAATTAAGTCACGTCCACCATATTGTTTCGAAACCTAAAATAATACAGCCAAAGAAAATAAATGATAATCACACAATTATCACGGTTTGATATGGGAGATGGTAGAATAACATTTTCTGACTTAATTGAAAATGTATCAATTTTTGTGTATTGTTTTCAGACAAAAGAAAAAAGTGGAAGAATTTTTAAATTTTGTACATGGAACACTTGGAATATTTACCAGTAAACCATTACACCTTTATAGATCTTATTGTTTTTTAACCATTTTCATATCATTAAATTTTCTTAATCATTAATTACAAATAATAAATAATTAGTAAAAAAGTGCTCAAGGCTAATTAAGTCACAGGACCATTTTGGTTTCGAAATTTAAATTTAAAACAGGCAAATAGATATTAACTGATAACCACACAATTATCACGGTTTGAACTCAAGAGATGGTAGAATAACATTACCTGACTTTTGAATAAATTTCAAATTTGTGGAGTGTTCTCAGACAAAATATTCTAAAAGAAAAAGGTGGGGAAAATATTTAAATTTTAATATATTGAACATTTGGAATATTTACCATCAAAACTTCAAAGTTTTGTAGTTCGTAATGTTTTTCAACAATCTCATTATTGTTAAATTTCTTAAATTATTAATTACAAATAATATGTAATTATTAAAGGTGTTCAAGGCTAACTAAGTCACGCCACCATATTGTTTATTATCTAAATTTTAACAGGCGAAAAGAAATTAAATGATAATCACACAATTATCACCGTTATCAATTATCAACATTTTTTGACTCAATTGAAATAAATAAACAAAAAATGGGAAAATATTTGAATATTGTTACATGGAATATTTTGAATGTTCACCATTAAAACTCCAGATTCTTATAGATTTTTCTATAATCTCATTATTGTTCAATTTTCTAAATTATTAAATTCAAAAACAAGTAATTATTAAAAATGTGTTCAAGGCTATTTAAGTCATGCCATCATATTGTTTTCAAAATCGAAATTTTAGCAGAAATTGAGAAATTAAATGATAATCACACAATTATCACGGTTTGAACTGTAGATATGGTAGAATAACATTGTCTGACTTAATTGAAAAATTATCAGTTTTTGTGGAATGTTTCCAGGAAATAGATTCTAAAAAGAAAAAAAAAAAATTTGGCTCTAAAATATTTTCTCATTTAATTGAAAAAATACAATAATTGATATTTGGTTTAATGTAACCTTGATGATCTGAAATGTGAATCATTAAAGACTCTAAGATGTTTGTAGATGTTTTTGTATTTACAATGATCTTATTATGTTGATTATAAAGTAAATTCTCAAAATTAATAATTTAAAAATTACAAATATTTATTTTAAATGGGCTGAAGGCTAAAGTCTATGTATATGGAACCTTAATAATTTAGAATCTTCTTGGAATTATCTTTAAAAAATATTATTCAAGATTAGGTTCCTTGGTGTGGTGATAAAATGGGTGATAAAGTGAGATCTATGGTTTAAAGCGAATAATACATAAAAAAGGTAAAGATTAAAACGGAAAACAAGTCGTAAGTTGCAAAAAAAACGGGATGAAAAAAGATAGGAACTTTCTTTAAGGAAAACATAAACTGTGCTTTAGTATTGGAATGCCAGCTGATAGCCTCATCAGGCGCATAGCGCGCGATTTACAATTTAAATTTTGAAATTAACGCGGGAAGTCAAGAGATTTAAGAAACATAATAAGCGCGCCGTACTGGGCGTAAATAGAATTAATTAAATTAAAATTATGATTAATTAAAACATGATCTATCTATATAAAAATTAATGCAACTTTTCGTTGTAATTTTATAACTCAAGAACGGGCTCACCTCTCCAAACCAAATGTATAGTTTTTGTTTGGACTATTTAATAGATGGTTTATCTGAAGTGTGCACAAAATTTGCGATCGGACGCATACTTTCAGAGATATGATGTTTTGAAAATCAGGGCGTAGAGAAGCGCGGCGGAACAGCTAATAAAGCATATAAAAAGTAAAAAGTAAAAATGAAGACAATTTTAGACGAAATACATTTAAAGCTAGGAAATCTAGATAGTTTAAAAGAAAGAAATGTAAGGATAGAAAAAAAATCGACAATTTTAAAATTGAACTATCAAATATAAAAAAGAAAATGAACAAAAAAGACATAAAACATAAATTAATATAACAAGAGAAAGGATTAAGGAAATTGAATAAGAAATGAAAAAGAGGAAAATTATTGTAGATAGAATAGAGAAAGTAAAAGAAGAGAAAGACTTACAACTGGAAGAAAAGTAAGAATCATACGGAGAGATATAGGAACAAGAAGTAGTAGCCAAAAGATGGATTGGTAAAAAGTATATGGAAATGAGAGATCTATAATGTTTGAAGTAAATAAATATTAATAGAAAATGGAAATTTTAAAAGAAGCAAAAAAACTTAAAAGAGAAAAAGATTTATATTGAGGAATACTTCTAAAGGGGAGATACAACACTAAAATAGATTAAAGTAATAAGAGCCAAAGGAAATTTAACCACAATCAGAACACTATGGAAGAACTACTACCTCTAGAAATAAATGATGATGAAAAAAAGAGAATATTAAACAAATAAATAATAGAATACGAATGAAATACCAGAAACACAGCAAAATAAAAGTGACTAAATAAAGAAAGGACTAACTTTGAGCCAAAGATCTCTAGCAAATATAGATGATGGGAATTTAAGAGAAAGATTACCAAAACATGACATTCCTCAAACAAGTAACAAAAAGTAATGGTCAGAAGCAATATATGACCAATGCGATGGAAATAGGTAATGACAAGGAAATCGAACAAAAACATAACACGAAACAAATAAAGGAACAGTTAACGGACAAGAAAAATAAAGACAAAGAGCAAAGAAAAAAAGTAACAAAAGAATTAATAATAGATACATGAAACATAACATAGTATCAGAAGAAATGAATACAACAATTAGTAAATATACACTACTAAATCTAAGAAATAGAATTAGAACTAAATGGGAAGGTCAATATAACACAAGTAGAAGAAGAAGTAATGAAATCCTACTGAGAATGAAAGAATTATCATATTGAGTGACTGAAACTCAAGGGTTGGAAATGACAAACTTAAAGAAAAGGGAAGCGTGGGAATGCATAAAAATTAAAGAGAAGAAGCATTAAATAAAATAATTCGGAAAATTACGTTGTGGAACCAATACCAAGACTACAAATATAAGTTTCTAGCTGAAGAAAGAAAGAGTGAAGCTAGCTAGAAGTATCGTATATTACATAAATTGATAATATAAAGCTAAAGGTATATAATTAGTGACAATACCGATAGCAACGTATGCTAATGAATCATGTATATTACTAAATAAACATGAAGAAACTGAAACACCAACATAGTCAGAATGGAAAAGAACGTCAACAGAAAAGGAAGGATAATCTTATATTTTTGACTTAATTAGAAAACTAAAGTTTTGCTCTTTGTATTTCCGAAATTGCTAATTAAAAAAAAGTAATTATCATAAAATTATTTGAAAAGGTATTTTTCCCAATACATTAACAGATGGCGCCTATAGTAATAGTTAGAAAGTACTTTTTGAAGTACTATAATTCTAGGTTATTTTACCCATACTACTTTCATTAATTTTACATATAAATTTGTAACTACTTGACTTTAAGGTTTAAAAAAAAAACATAAAAAAGACAACAAAAAGCATCTGCTGATAAAATTCTTCGATTTTAGATAAATTGAACTACCTATATTTTCGTTTCTCGATCTGTTACTAGAAAACAGCAATGTATACAATTTATTTTAGTTTGTTGAAAACTTATTTCTGGTTAACCCATTGTATTTTCTCATTCATTGATCGACGTGCTATTGTGGTTTACTTCTTTTTGCTTTCGGCAGTAATTGTATTCATATTTTACAGAAACTTTAATAAATGTTTCTACATCGCCATTGTTTGTATTGATTCGTTTATTTATTTTAGATTTTTTCTTATATTTTGTTAGAAATATGAATATAAATCAATCAAAATTCAAAGTATGTTTAATAAATAACTCAAACCAACCATAGAAATATAATTTCTTTTAAATTGTGTCAAAATATGGGATTATACAGGATGGTGTAAAAGTGTCGCTCTATCTTGATCAGGGGATACGGAACCCCAATTTTTGTAAATTATTACATTATACGCACAATCAAACAATTCTATTTGTGGTAGTCAATTCATGAAATATTTTATTAGCAAAGTACTTCACATATCACAACAAAAAAATAATATAGTTATAAAGCGCAAAACCAAAACGCTAATAAAAATTACTAATATTTAAAAAGAGTAAAACAAAGCTTAAACATTTTGTTGGAAGCTTAAAATCAGATCAGACATGTGAACACGTTACACTCTTGAAATTTAAAACTTGGACACCACAATTTCTGTAAACAAAAGTTTGCACATTTTGAAGCGGGCTTAAGTGAAAATAAAAACTAAGGCAATTCTTATTGTCAACGTATATATTTAGTTTTTGACAAGAATTTATTACATAATTATAATTAAGATACCAAGTTATAGTTTAAAATTAAATGAAAACGTTTTTTTTTAAATAAAGGTATTACTATATAAATAAATATAAGAAATCAATAATGGGTGTGACCTCCATTATTATTGATACATTCTTGGAGGCGTCTGCTCATTGACGCTATCAAGGTATCAATATAATTAATATTAATCGTTTCCCATGCGGTATCAATGGCTGCAATTAGTGCATTACGGTTTACTGGTATAAAATTTGGCCCTTGTTGTCTTCGGATAACAGCAAGTATTCGAGCCCAAACATTTTCGATAATGTTAAAATCTGGGCTTTTTGCTGGCCAGGGTAACAGCTCCAAGTTATTTGCTTGTATCCAGTTGCGCACAACCTGCGAAGTATAGGGTCATCATATCCCGATAGTTAATTATCGAATGTTCCAAGAAAATATGTGTAAATAGTAAATGGAATCTACTAACGTAACGTTAAGTCGTTAATTATAGTTACATAACTCTCCTTTCATAAGATATAGTTCATATTAATATGCTTTTTGTAAAGCTTTGTACACACCTGAACAACAAACCGAGGAACAAACAGAACAACGAACCGAACGGCAATCGGAACATTAATTTGGACGGTGCTACGTACGAATTTTAGAACAGATTCGCAAGTCCTGATTGTTCCACGAACGGTTTGCGGCGTTCCCGCAACTTGTCGGTTTTTTCTCCGACATCCGAATCTAAACAAAACGGCGAACAAACTTATGCGGGAGAATTAAATTATTTATTTTGTCCTCCCTTTTGTGGGTTTGTTGTGTTTTAGGTAATATTATGGAGTTGACAGAAGAAAAATGTTTTAAATTAATCAGTGTTTAAGAATGCAAGAAAAAATGATGTCCCTATTAGCATCATTTGGGCGGGAAATTTCCAAAATAAAAAAAAAGCGAAGTAAATTATAATTTTTTACTCTTCTTTGTGCGTAAAAATTTGGTTGGCACTATCTTCTTGTTTTCCGCAATTTTCTCTTCTCAATAATAAATATATATGAACTGAAAACTACTGAAAATAATTATGGGAACAGCACAAACGTTCCGTTTGTTGTTTGGATTGTGGAAATCATAAAAGATCGTTTGTCGTTCTGTTTGACTTTCGGTTCGTTGTTATGTTTGTTGCTCGGTTTGTTGTTCAGGTGTGTACGAAGCTTTACAACTTAAGCAACAATTTTTGGCGAATAAAGATTAGTTTGTGATGTAATATTAGAAACACAAATTTATATCATATCAAATTTATGACAACTTAAAACCAAAAACGTGTATGTTATTACTAAGAAATTATTAAGGAAAAAGCGCAATTGCAGTGTAAATATTTATAATTAGATATTTTCGAAAGTTTATAAGTCCTCTATTGTAATCTTAATACTTAAAAGAAAATCCTGTCCATTAGCATTATAAGGAAATGGCTTTTACTTTATGAATAAGTTTTAATAACAATAGAATATCCTTGCTTGTTTAATTTACTTCCTTTGAGTCATATTGCTCTAGGGTTGTTACATTGGTCATTAGAAGTATGTAATAAATAAACAATTACCTACTGTTTGAGAAGGGTAGTGTGAACCAATAAATAAAGTAAGAAATGTAAATTCCATTTTAGTTTAAAATTTCAAGTGTTGTAAAAATGCCACCTCATCTCGGTGCTGATTTGAAAGCGCGGATTGTTTCGGAATTAGCGGCGGGCCGTAGCACCGTAGCACCGTAGGGCATTGCCGAATAAAATGGAATCTTGAACACACTTTGGAAAGAGCCATCGGAAGTGGTAGACCTAAAGTATCTACACGTGCTCAAGATCTCGAGTTGTTTCATTACGTAACAGAACAACCATTTGCTACATACTCAGGGCTATAGCAGATACACATTTTCCCGGATGCCGTATAACTGCACAAAAAGATTAAAGGAGATGGGAATAAAGAAGTAAAATGCTGCTGCGAAAGAAGTTCTCAGTGACGAAAATATGAGACTTCGTCTGGAATTTGCAAGGCAATATGTGAACGAACCTTTGGAAGTTTTTTAGAATGGAAGGAACTTGTTACGAAAATAATCACATATGTCCTAAAAAACGAAGTGGTTATTTTCTGTGAATGTGTGGGGTTGGGTTAGCGCGCGGGGTCCAGGAGTTTGTTGGGCTATCGATGGACGTCTTGATTCTGCTGCGTATTTAGATATTTTGGAAACTATTATGAAACCTTTAGTCGAAGTGTTTTATCCAGACGAAGATTATATTTTCCAACAAGTAAGTATTCTTATTTCACTATACTTTCTCCAAAAATAGTTCGGGATCTGTTGAATTAACATTTTCATAATGTATTTTGTTGTTAAAGGACAACGCCCTATTCATACTTCGCGGGTTGTGCGCAATTGGATACGAGAAAATAACTTGGAGCTGTTACCCTGGCCAGCAAAAGCCCAGATTTTAACATTATCGAAAATGTTTGGGCTCGAATACTTGCTGTTATCCGAAGACAACAAGGGCCAAATTTTATACCAGTAAACCGTAATGCACTAATTGCAGCCATTGATACCGCATGGAAAACGATTAATATTAATTATATTGATACCTTGATAGCGTCAATGAGCAGACCTCCAAGAATGTATCAATAATAATGGAGGTCACACCCATTATTGATTTCTTATATTTATTTATATAGTAATACCTTTATTTTAAAAAAAGTTTTCATTTAATTTTAAACTATAACTTGGTATCTTAATTATAATTATGTAATAAATTCTTGTCAAAAAACTAAATATATACGTTGACAATAAGAATTGCCTTAGTTTTTATTTTCACTTTTATATTAACTACAGAAAAAATGAAACGTCATAAAATATACATTTTGTAAGGACTAAATATTATGAATAGAGAGTTTAATGATTTTTTAATAACTTACAATAATTAATAGGTTAGATTTATTTAAAAATAAGTAATAATCAGTCAACCCAAATAACCATGTTTAGTTTTTGATTTAATTTAAAAGTTATTGCTTGTAGACGTTTTTAAATCAAAATTATTTCTAATTTTATTTTGTAAACATTTCCTAAAAAAATTTTGATTCGATAATTAATCGAGCTATGGTGTTTAATTAGCGATACCTTCAAATATATTCTTTAAAGAAAAAATTAAGTAAGCAACGTAAATTACCTATTTTCTAAAACGTGCTTAGTGTAATGATTCATTCTACAGTCCTTCTATAAGATAACCTCTGCTGAGACTACCTGCTGTTAGAATTGTAAATAATACCCTTAAGCTCGCTTTACAATGTGCAAACTTTTGTTTACAGAAATTGTGGTGTCCAAGTTTTAAATTTCATGAGTGTACATCACAAAGTTACTTTAAATTTCATTAATTTAATCACATTTATTGCTTTCGTTATCTTGGTATTTGCAGTAAACAATTGTATACAATTTGTATACAATGTTTATTAAAAAAATATAAAACAACTTCAAAATTGAAAATTTCTAAACTTTAGAAAAATAACCAAACCCCGCTCTGTAAGTTAGTATAATTTTATAAATATTATATACGAATAACGTGGAAGAAAATTGAAAAGAATAAAAAATATGAAATTGAAATTGGTTTTATATTCTACTGGAAAATTACTTTTACAAAAGAAATTGACTACCTATCGAATATTTTGTTTTTTTTATAGTAAATCGAATTTTACAGTTAGAAAAGCGAAACTAATTACATTCGTCCTATTAGCATATTTGCTTATACTTTACACTAATTACGTAGTAAATTGACGGACGTTTTTGGTAAGTTTTGGACCAGTTACCGAAAACCAATAATACGTAAATTATTGATTGATGCTGGTAGGATAATTTCGAAAGGGGACACTAACATAATTATGTAAAAGCAAACTTTCAGGATTACCAGTTCGTCTTTTAGTACATCAAAGGGTTTATAAAATCTAATAATAATAAAGCAATTTAACCAAAGTTTCTCATGCTACGCTAATAGAGAATTAAGCGCAGACATTTTTCGTGTCGTTGTTACTTGTAATAGTAATAATACAAGCGTGAAAATTCAAAATTAGCGACACGTCTTGGATTAATACAGAAGTTAATTAAATCGGAGACGTGGCTTCTGACAATGATAAATTACTCTGTTTGTGTCAATTTTAAACGTGATCAACCTTTTACTCTTTTAACGTTTGCATTTTTTAGAATTGAATTTTAATATTATTTCCTCTAAAGAAATTGATATTTTATTGGGTGACGATATTATAGATTGCTTTGAAATCAACATGATATAATAAGTATTATGTAGTAATACTACGTTAATTGGAGTACGGTATTACGGGTGTTCACGTACGACCGCATGTGGAATACTTCACTTAATACCCTGAAAATTATTACCATTATAAATTAAGAGTTATTTATGTATCAAGGCACTAAAGTTTGATTTTTATGACGAATGTGTTTTAGTTGCAGAGGCGATAGCCGAGGCAAATAAACACGTCAGTCATGAAAAGAACTTTAGTGCCGAGGTATATTATATTTTTTCCGAATTTCCATAATTCCCCATACTTGCTTCTATTTTTGATAAAAATTCTATGAATTTATCTGTATATCCACATGGGTATTTTTGGCCCCTCATAAAGCCCTGTATGTATGTGATATCTCAGGAAGTATTGGAGCTAAAAACTTCGTACAAAACTTAGTTTTAATGATAAATTTGGTTTGATTATCTCTAAAACTTTAAAATTATTCACGGAAATGTCAAAAAAATGCATGTGCAGCCTAAATTTTGATAAAAACTATGAAAATTTTTATTTCAAAAACTAATCACTTTTAAGAGTTCCAATTTTGGGAAAGTATCTACTTTCTACCTATCTACAACTATACCAAATTGGATAAATTTCTGAGATGGTGACATGAATTCACCCAAAAGTCAGGTAATCACCTTGTCAACCAAGCAAGATTCTAGATTGAAAGAAGTCTGAGTAATTAGGAAAATACCTCTATTGGCTTGTTATAATAACCCCATAATAACCCCATGATAAATAGTATTTCCCTCATTCAAATGGATTGTGTGGGTTTCTTGTTTGGGCGATGTCTTTTGACGTTGGTACATTGTTAGTAAATGTAGTTGCTGGGTTTCCGTGGTGTTGCCCTCTATGTAAGCTGGTTTGCAAGTTTTAAAATATGAATGTGTCTCGTTTGATTGGTTTCGGTTGTGGTAATGTGCAAAAAAACATAACATACATTGGGGGAGTACACTGAAGCTCAGAGGAGAAAAAACCGTGGTTTTTAACGCACACAAAATTTAATCAATTATGTATTAAAAGGCTTCTGACAACGTAAAATTAACATAGTCTATTGCATTTGAAACATCTACATAATCAAAACTAATTATGTTAAAATCTATACAATGGTAATAAAGATTATCACAAAAATCTACAATTAAATATTATTGACCACGTGATCCCTAATTTACAATTTTTTTAACTAATTTAAAATACAAAGAAAAAATAATGTTTGTAGCTTTGCATTCGTTAATTTAAATTAACTCGCTCGGTAAAAGTATAATTGACCTTGTTCGTCACAACATAAATTGCATTAGGTAGTGGCCTTGGATTGTCTTGAATAACCGAATTTACGAATAAGAGTAATAAGGGTTCAACACAACATAATTACGGAAGAATTGACTTCACAATGACTACAAAATTTATTTTTAAATTTAAAGCCTTTTATTTAATTTTGGCAAAGCTCTAAAATTTGTTTATCAATTAAATCGATAGCGTAAATACCTGTTAAATGGAGATGTTCCGAAAAGACCCTGATAGAAGTCATTTGCACGGACAACACCCTCAAGGTCGAAAGACGGCAAACGGAAATTGTGTAACGCTTGTTTTTGTTACAAGATGCTTGAAAAGGCGTATCGCTACAGAAATTCTGTTTACGAAATGGCACACTGGCAGTCGTGACAATAAAGCATAAACTACGTAGGTACAATTATGCAGGAAATTCTTAAAAACCGCTTAAGCGAATTCTGGGTTAAATACTAAACTCCTAGATACTTTGAAAACAACATAATTTTTCGGAATGAAAATGTTGTAAACCGTGTATAACGAAACAGGGTTATTACCCTTGATTTAACTTCAAACTTGAAAAGTTTTTATTTTCACCAACACAATACGTGCTACACGGACATATTAACTTGTCGACGACTGGGCGAAGAATGAATCTGAAAACAAAAAGCAGCTGAAAGATGTCGTAGTTGCTGTTTTTGGAATGTCTTTGTTTGAGATTGGAATTTTGTGGTATGCTCTAACCAAATCGATGGTTGAGAATATAGTTTTTCTCGGAGAACTTGTGCGAAAACTTTAATGTGTGGCACTAGATAGCGGTCGAGGATGGTGCGGGCGTTAAGGGACCTGTAGACTCCACAATGCAGCCACTGTATTAACCTAACACAACGGTAAAGTTTTTAACTAGTTTCATTTATGTAAACTAAACCACATGAACAAGAAATACGGTATACACCATGAGAAGAAAACGTGGGAAGATGTAGATAGAGGTTTATTGCCGTTTTCTCGAAGAAGTTTCTTATTCGGTCAATAACCTCTTGTATGTAAGGAATTGTTTCTGAAGTGGTAGAAGAAATATCTTTTAAACCTTGAAGGCAAGAATGGGAGTATCGTTTAATGACTTTTTGGATAACTTGTTTGCTATAACCATTTCCAATGGCAGTATTAGTTAGATGAAGCAGCTCCAAATTCAAATTGTTGGGTTCACATATAGAAAATGTTTGAAATATTAGAGATTCAGTAATAGGCCTTTTTGAGCAAGATGATGGTGGGAAGAAGCACCTAAGTATGAGTAGGTATGTGATACACCGAATGACCTAATTTGCTGTTGGGTTTCCGAGTGACAAGTACGCCAAGGAATGAAAGACAATGATTTTGATAGTGAACTTGATGTTTACATGTTGCTTATTGAGATGGTCAAGAAACGTATCTAAAGAAGGGCGACCATGAGGCTATACGATGTATTTGGTTTGAACGGCGAAGTTTCTAAGGCAATGGTTTCAAAGATTTCCATAAAAATGCTGGCGACAACATGCCATAAAGCACCCGAAACCTGTTCGTAAAAGTTATTGCGGAATTGAAAATATGTGGAGGAAAGACAATTTTGTATAAGTGGTATTAAATTGTATATTTTTACCATGTTGAGATTACATTTGTTCGATAATTGCGAGAGAAATAGTGGGAGTTTAGGATGTGTAAAAATATTTTACCTACAAAGTCGTTAAGGATTTTTTTATAGAGATTTGGCTAAGGAAATGAAGTGTACTAACAATAAGCCGAAGAGGTACACCTTGTTTGTGAAGCTTAGGTAGACCATACAGACAAGGAGGTTTGGGAGTGGAAGTATCTTCTAATAACATGGAATTAAACTTATCTGCATAAGTGACCAAATTCAGGATGACTGTAGCGTTATCTTTATCCGCTGGAAGAATAGTGAAGTGAGGGTTCTATCGAAGATTTTTTAAAGCTGTTTTTTTCTGATTTAGAAATGTTAGCTTTGTGATGAGCTCAAATCCAAGATTCTACAGTACACATGATTTCGTCTTGAGGGATAAGATTAGGTGCGACAGCAACATTTAAGCCTTTGGAAAGAACAGATGGCTGCTAAATTGATAATAGTTTTTTGAGGTGGAACAGTTGACGATGTGGAAGGTCAGAGTAACTTAGACAAAAGGAATTGAAATTTCTTACAACGGGTTTCTGAAGATAATGCTGAAGAGTATTGTGTCAAAAAACAACCAATCATCGGGTGATGGATGAGTTTGGTAGAAACGTTATGTAAATCACTTCTGGTCTGTTTAATACGTTCACGTATTACAACAAAGTAGTTTTTGTTCAAAATGTTCTTAAAAAAGCGGGTTTGGACGTGAAATTTGATTTTAAGAAATGAAAGAATAATGTTGTGAAAGTACGGAAGTATTTTCCTAATTACTAATCCTTTTTTCAGTCTAGAATCTGACTTGGCTTGCAAGTTGATTACCTGATTTTTAGTAATCAATTTTGAATTCTCGTTTGTCTGTTTCAAGTTTCTCGCTCTGATGAAACCCCTTACAATAGGTGGCTAAACGTTGGCAACTACGGTTACAATTTCAACACGTTCCAATCCCGGAAGATATTCTAATTAACAATGACTCCGGCCGTGGAAACTTTAATTCCTACATTTAAACAATTGTCAAATGTCACGAAATTCATTATTGATTTTAAATGCAGTGAACTTAAGCCGTTTAACGTTAAACTGTTTAGACGGAGTTGAAGTGTCTGTTTTTATACCCGCTTCCTCGAACCAAATGAGGCATCCTTTTTTATGAGAATAAATAAAAGACAAAAGATACCCACAACAAAATTGGCAAGTTCAAAAATAGAAAATAGTAACAATATGTTGAGTAAGTAAAATACTTAGAGATAGTATAATATAAAATGTTGTCGGTCGAAACGGCGACAAGGAAAAAAGGACAATTATTCTTATTCTTAATTACGTGATTTTTCTTGTGATACTACCGGTTTCGTAGTATCAATAATTCATCAGAGACTAAAAACTATTTTAATTAAATTTAAAAAGTTAAAATAACTGGACTACAACGTCTGGTGGTCGAACAAATACGTTTTTGCTTATCAATCGTTTTTTACACAACACTCGCGTTGTTTATCGTCTCCCCGCGCCTCTAAGTCTTGAAACTATATATGCACATTTTATCACGTATACAGACTTTGTAACTCAACACTTCTTTATCTAAGCGGATATCAATTTATAAACAATACTCATATTCTACACCTTATATTAATTTATATGCTTACAAACTTTTTTAATCGTAACTACATGAAATTTTATTTACACAAAATATTTTAATTGGTTTCTTAAATAAAGTGAATACTTTGATCTATTTCACTTCTAGGTTTTTTCTTCTAACGGGTTGGCTTGAGGGTGAGCCAATGTATGCAACTCTATTTATTGAATGTATTTCTCATCCTATAGACGTGAATTATCTATCTTTGTCGCTAATGATGGATTTGAGGAAGCTAAACCTCCCAAAAATCTCATTTCCTAACTTTTTGACAGCCGGTTTTAATGGCTTTAACCTACGTGCTATAGAGATCGGTTACAGCATATCCAGCACGTCCGAACGTATTTACATTCATCCGCGTTGAGCTTAACTCAGTAGTAGCGACTTATAACAACTCGTGCTGTTTCTTCTGCACCTGAATGTCCGGCGATCGATGCGTTGTAATATGTGGACATCAAAAGGGACTGCTAAAGGTCACGACTGTATTTCTTATACCCACTCATTGTTAACTTGTTGGCGTTTTGTGACATAGGTGGCAAAGTCCAGGATTTTATTAATAGCCACGGTAGGTTGAGTTTCCATTTGATGTAAGTTTTTTTACTCAGAAGGCTTTCTGTAGGAGTGGGAAACATAACAAAAGAACGGTTTAATTAAGTCGACGTTTCGGCAACTTAGTTGTGTTGCCTTCATCAGGACGTAAAATAAAAGTACTTTTTTATTTATGTTTGTTAGGAAACAACATCAACCAAATAAAAAAACGAAAATAAAAAGGGCATCACAAAATAAATATACATTAATTACGTTATGGACAAAATTATTTTATAAAACAAACAACTTTGGTGTTAGTCGTGCTTCATTCTTTTGTACCTTCCCATTGTAACATGTTAGCGTTTTGGGACATCGGTGACAAAGTCGGCAGTTTAAATAATAGCGGGGTTAGGTTGAGTGTCCGTTTTGACTAGTGAACTTGGGTTACAGTATCATGTGCTGGCGTGACAAATGATCTGGAAGTTTGTTCATTGTTTCTGGGCATTGTTCGATTTCAAACAAAAATGCTTTTAGCAGCAACGTCCATTGTATTAGTATGATCTTCTTCTCTTTCATACAACGTAGCCAGAAAATGGCGCAACTATGTGCGTAAAAGATAAAGCACCTACCTTCTACATAAGGCGTTGGATAGCCCGCACCACTACTAGACACTCCTGTTCATGAACATGGTATTGACTTTGCGCTCCTTAAGTTTTGCCCGGAATAGGATCGTATTTATTTTACCAACGTTACACATGATTTATAACATATACGCCGAAAACACGTACCCTCACATAACTGCAAAAATAAAATAATTTTTTTTTTATTTTAATTTTATTCTGTGTCTGTCAATACAGAGTTGAATAATAACAATAATAATAATTTGTACTTCACAATTCATTACTAAATTAAACAATAGTATATTATACACCAAGGTTGTGAAGTCTGTCATTATTGCCTTCACAACCATGGTGTATATACTATTTTTTCTACTACTAGCCAAATTTAAGCGAAAAATAAAAAATAAACATTTTTCTTGTAAAAATCAAGTAGCACAGGAATGCAAATAAATCAAAAAGCATTAAAAGCTACATACGTTGATAAACCAACTGCAACTGATTCACTAAACACTTGTGTGACATATTTCACCTTCATTTTCTGAAAATTATTCGGAGTGATATGTAAATTAGTTGATTTAGGAGCCAATCGCAGCGGTTTAGATTTGTCTGACATGTAGAAATTTTTAATGTCTTTCCAAGATGCTTTTTGTTATTAAAGATTATATCGTATTTAATCAAGTTATTTTGCACCAACTTCAATAAATAAGAGACATCGTAGAAATAATAGATTTTCTTATCGTTTACGAGAAGGTTTGGTTTTTTCAGGTGATACATATATTCTTTTAATTAGGCTTAGAAAATTTTACTACTGCCCTAACATTCGCACCGCATTGTAATTGTAGCTTTTCTATGCAGTCTAATACTATCGACTTCAATTTGTCACCTTTACATATCGTATTTGTAAAGATGTAGCACAGGGGTTGTTTAACTTTTTATATATAACTCTAACCATGATCACGTAGCAGTTTGAGCTGACAAAAATTTAAAACCTACTTTAAAATTAACATTTTGGGGCTCGTAAAATATAATTTTTAGTGAAAATTGTTTGTATTCCTCTATTTATCTCCTGCTTCTTAGTGGTTTATTTTTAAGTCCACTTCGGCTGTCACAATTTGTGCTCTGCTTTCGGGAAGTAATCGTTGGGAGATGTTAACTTCAATTGAAGTGCTTTCTTTTCACGTTGCAATTTAAGAATGTTCCTCCGTAATTTTCTTTACCTAAGAGTATTTGAGCTGCAAGCTTGAGTAGTTTTGGTATAGCTAGAGATGTTAACGGGCATTTATTGCTTCGCCAATATACCTTGCATCATTTAAATATTGGGTTTCAGAAATTGACACTTGTAATTCATTTAGGAATGGGAAGTGTTCACCACCTACTCGTTAAGTTTTAGAGTCGACATTTTTATGCAACAGATCGGACCTTCCAGATTCTGTTAACCATTCAAAACACCTACAACAAAATGTTTGTAATTTACTTAAAATTCTTGATGTAACTTAACTCGCCTGGTTAAATCTCCTTTGGGAAAGCTGAAAAAACTGATTCTACCATCATATTTAATAAATAAATAAATTCAGGTTATGTATTTGCGGTTATGGGATGGGGGCGCGAATTTTAAACTAATGGCATTTTTATTCAAATAATTTTATCGTGTTAGGTAATTTTAAGCAGCAAATAAGTTAAAGATAATCACCTGGATATACAAAATTATGTTTCACTCGTTTTTGTTAAACAACTATTCTTAGATTCTCAAAAATTTGAAATTGTCCATTATTAACCTAGGTCAACAATAGAAAAAATTATTAACCACTAATAGAGAAATTCAACTTCTCAGTTGGCTAGGAGACGCAATAATTGTCCACTTCACAGCTAGTAGTGGAAAAAAGAATTTTTATAAGTGCCGAATGAGGGATGGGCAGTTTAATATATGAAGGGCTCCTAATGTTGTAATGTGATTTTTTTACATCATCTGTTGTTATCCCTAACTTTATAATACTTAATACCTCTAGTATGTAAATGCAGGTTAATGTCAATATTTGAAATTTTATAAACAAAATTTTGCACGATTCCCATGGTACGGACTCATTTAATATTCTAATGGCTCGTTTTTGACATCTAAATATGCTACTAAAAGACGTTTTACTGCAGTTACCCCAGAATGCAATTCCATACTTTATTACTGAATGAAATAAAGCATAATAACAATTGAGGGCACATGATAAACCAATATCCCTTCTGACTGTTCTTAATGCGTAACATGCAGATGCTAATTTTGATGACAATATTTCTGTGTGTTTATTCCAATTTAAATTCGAGTCAATACTGATTCCAAGACTCTTTTGGTTAAGAACCATCGGCATGCTATTGTTATTTACATTGATATTCAAGATATGTTGATTTTTGTAAAACATACAGTTGGTTTTTTTTATGTTAATATTTAAGTAATTTGAATTAAACCACTCCGAAATTATGTTAAATTTACTAGCAATCAAATTATTTAGTTGTACTTCATTATTAGCCACCCATGTAATAGCAGTGTCATCAGCAAACAGATTAAAGTGAGCAGAAACCGGCAGGAAAGATATATCGTTTATGTAGAAAAGAAAAAGAACAGGACCCAAAACAGAGCCCTGTGGCACCCCATGTAACACAACCTTTTTGAAGAACAAGAGTTTGGCACATACACGTATTGTTCTCTTTGAGTTAAGTAGGTTCGTAACCAGTTATTAATTGTACCACGGAATCCATACAAATTTAGTTTTTTGAGAAGTACTTCATGATTGACGCAGTGAAATGCTTTTTCAGGATCACAGAAGATTCTAGCACAGCATTTATATTCATTTAGATTTAAGTAGAAAAAGTTAAGAAAGTCATATATTGCGTTGTTCGTATTGCGTCCACCGCGAAATCCATATTGTTGATGCTTGTTTAAAAACTTTAACATACGTCCCTTTATTAGAGTTCCAAGAATTTTAAAAAGACTACTTAACTGAGAAATAGGTCTGAAATTCGTTGGATCTTGAGTATCACCACCTTTGTATAATGGGATAATCTTTGATATTTTTAAAGTATCTGGAAATATGTCCTCCATAAACGAGTCGTTTATTAATTGACATAGTACGTGTAGAATGTTATTATCTAACAGTTTAAAAAATTTGATATTAAATTCATCATAACCAGCCGTCTGTACATTTTTAATACTGTTTATTACTTGTTTAATTTCAGCTACATCCGTTGGTTCTATAAAAAAAGATTGGTCTAAAACCCTATTACTCGTTTTGATTAATTCCTCCGGTTTAATTCTTGGTTTAATACTTTTGACAATATTGTCAGTTACGGATAGAAAATAATTGTTAAATATCTCAGAAACAACTTCAGGATTATCAATCACAATATGTTCGTCAATTTTTATTGTGTTATTAATATTTTGCAATTTCTTCCTACCCGTTATTTTATTGACAACCTTCCATATCTCTTTTTGGCTGTTATCTGACTGACTTATCCGATTCGTGTAGAATAACTTTTTTGCTAATGTTACAGTTTTATGTAAAATTGATTTGTAATTCGTGTAATATTGCCCATTGAAATTTGGACCCCTTGATTTATACAGGTGGAATAAATATCGTTTCTCTATTAGTGATTAATAATTTTTTCCATTGTTGACCTCGGTTAATAATGGACAAATTTTTTGAGAATCCAAGAATAGTTGTTTAACAAAAACGAGTGAAACATAATTTTGTATATCCAGGAGATTATCTCTAACGTATTTGCTGCTTAAAATTACCTAACACGATAAAATTATTTGAATAAAAAAATGCCATTAGTTTAAAATTCACTCCCCCTATCTCATAACCGCAAATACATAACCTGAATTTATTTATTTATTAAATATGATGGTAGAATCAGTTTTTTCAGGTTTCCCAAAGGAGATTTAACCAGGCGTGTTAAGTTACATCAAGAATTTTAAGTAAATTACAAACATTTGGTTGTAGGTGTTTTGAATGGTTAACAGAATCTGGAAGGTCCGATCTGTTGCATAAAATGTCGACTCTAAAAGCTTAACGAGTATGTGGCGAACACTTGCCATTCCTAAATGAATTACAAGTGTCAATTTCTGAAACCCAATATTCAAATGATGCAAGGTATATTGGCGAAGCAATAAATGCCCGTTAACATCTCTAGCTATACCAAAACTACTCAAGCTTGCAGCTCAAATACTCTTAGGTAAAGAAAATTACGGAGGAACATTCTTAAATTGCAACGTGAAAAGAAAGCACTTCAACTGAAGTTAACATTTCCCAACGATTACTTCCCGAAAGCAGAGCACATATTGTGACAATGGACTTAAAAAATAAACCACTAAGAAGCAGGAGATATACAGAGCAATACAAACAATTTTCACTAAAATTATATTTTACGAACCCCAAAATGTTAATTTTAAAGTACGTTTTAAATTTTTTGCCAGCTCAAACTACTACGTGATCATGGTTAGAGCTATATATAAAAAGTTAAACAACCCTTGTGCTACATCTTTACAAATACGATATGCAAAGGTGACAAATTGAAGTCGATAGTATTAAACTGCATAGAAAAGCTACAACTACAATGCGGTGCCAATGTTAGGGCAGTAGTAAAATTTTCGAAACCTAATTAAAAGAATAGATGTATCACCGGAAAAACCATACCTTCTCGTAAACGATAAGAAGATCTATTATTTCTTCGATGTCCCCTATTTATTGAAGTCGGTGCAAAATAAGTTGATTAACCTTCCAGTGCTCGCGCGCTTTGGTATTACACTAGCGCGCGCGTGTCATATTTTTTATGTAGGCCGGTTGGACGTGTTTTTTTTATATTCTTTATATAAATAAAACATAGTATTAAGGAATTATGAGTAAACATTTGAATTTGTTTATTTTACATACTTAAAACAAAAAAATGTAACTTCCTAGCCTATCTATCTAATTTAAATTAATAATATTTTGTATACTACTCTTTTTCATTGCAACTAATACAGGAGTCACATACAATTGTTGTTTTTGAGTGTTTTTTACAAGTAAAACAATTGCACTTAATACATTTCATTGATGCACTGGTTCTTTTTTTTTCGGCTGCACAAAAAAGTTCCACGTTTACGAGCCGGTCCTCCATTTTCATCTCTGTTCTGAATTTGTCCATAGTTGGTTTTAAAAATACACTAATATCCATTGGCAAATTAGTTAATTGCGCTCTTGATATAAGCTGCTCCTTCATCAGATTTAGCGATAAAGTTTTTTAAAAAATTCTTCGTTCTTTTGGACTATTGTCTGGACACGAAAACTTGTGAAGAACTTGAGCATTTATTCCACTTATGTTCAATAAACTGAAAAAATTACACAAGGCCATCTTCTAGAAATGCGGGAAACTGAATATGCGGCGCACATTTTGTCCACCATATCAACACCCCCTTTCGTAGTATTATAATCTACGATCATTTGGGGTTTTTCAGTTTCTGGATCATATTCTTCACTATCGTGCAAAGTTGAAAGTAAAACAACAGCTTTGTTTTACGAGGCACAAAAGAAACGATCATCTTGTTATTTTGGAATCCGAAAAGACAACTTTTAACATTTTTTCTTTGATGGTAAGAATTCTACGGAATTGCAGTTTTATTTTTTTCATAGTTCCAAGAAGTGTGAGGTTTTTTTGTAACAAATAATCAGCAAGTTCCACGCTAGTGTAATAATTATCGGTAGTTACATTTCTATTGGAATTTACGATCGGGGAAATAAGTCTTTTTACTATGTCAGTTGGAGAGTTTGATAGTGCGTAAGGGCCGTCGGGTTGTTTACCACAATAAATTTCTAAATTTGAGGTGTAGAAAGTTTTTGCATCACATAACGCATACATCTTGATACCGTACTTTGCTGGTTTACTGGGCATGTATTGCACCCAACTACAACGTCCTCGAAAAGGATGAAGCATTTCATCAATAGTTGTATATGCGCTAAGTCTGAAAGATGTCTGAATATTAGTAATAAACGCATCAAAAAATTTACGAATTGCTGCCAACTTGTCAATCTTGCGGTACTCAGACCTGGTTGTGTGATCATCAAATCTCAAAGAATTTGTTATAAATAAAAATCGTTTGAAACTCATTACAGCTCTTGTTATATCAATTCCTGTTCCGTCGCTAGACCAAATTTCTCTGACATTGGCGTGGTGTGATTTTTTACGCCAATTAAAAAATAACAACCCTAAATATGCCATAAACTCGCATCTGTTTGTTTCTTTGCAGTCTCGTTCTCTAGAGTATACTTGACGTAGTCGAATTTCTTCTATATATTTATTAGTGCAGTTAACAATGTTGTCGATCATATCAGAATCTATCATCTTCAAAAATGCATCTTGCTCATTGTTGATATTGCGAACTTTTTGAGTCACACCACACGATTCCTTTACGATGTTCCTTCTTTTTTGTTTTAGATGAGGTAGCTACTTTCATTTTGCTCCATTTAGTGGTTTTATCTTTTCCAACATAAAAGTCCTGGGGTGAATCTTCCACAGGTTCTTCATCGGATAATTCCTGTTCAGAAAAACTGTCAACGTTTTCTTCTTCAACATTCTCTTCTGACAAATCAGAATCATTATCGACTCTATTGTCTGTGTCATTTTCATCTATGTCCCATATATGCTCAGCCAAATATTCAAGTTCTGCTTGTGATAGAGGCCGTTTAGACATTTTTGTGATAATGCTGCAAAAAAAATTGTTTGTTTTATAATTACCTAATACAGAGATAGGTAATTTATGTAAAATATATGCAAATAACTAATATACCACACAAGTGTTTAGTGAATCAGTTGCAGTTGGTTTATCAACGTATGTAGCTTTTAATGCTTTTTGATTTATTTGCATTCCTGTGCTACTTGATTTTTACAAGAAAAATGTTTATTTTTTATTTTTCGCTTAAATTTGGCTAGTAGTGGAAAAAATAGTATATACACCATGGTTGTGAAGTCCATTATTGCCTACGCAGTTCGTGATCGCTTAATATTAGTGTTTATATTTACTACATTAATATCATTATTACCGAGATTACTGCAAATGTAATCAATTATAGTGGCACTGCTATAGCGATGCAATTTTTAAATTATGTGAATTTAGTACCTGAATTAAATCTTTAGTCATTCTCTTATCAGAGTCATTATAGTCGATATTTAAGTCACCTGTCAAAAGAATATTGGATTTATAAGGTATGGAGTTTAATAACTGTTCTAATTTCTCAAAGAATGCCAGGCTATCACCTAAAGGAGGACGATAACAACAATTGACGAATAAGTGCGTTGTAGGTATGTTAATTATTGTGAATTCAAAGTGACCTTCCAGTACTAGTTGGTCAAACATCAGACGTTTAATACAATTAATATTATCTTTTACAAGAATTAATGATCCCCCATGCAATTTTATCTTACGTGTCAAAATTGATGCCGTGTAGTATCCAGGAAAATATATAGTTTCATGAGATTTTAACCAGTGTTCCGTTATGCAGAATATATCGGGATACCCAATATCATCTAAAAGCAATAATAAATCATCAATTTTATTTTTTTAAACTTTCAACATTTAAAAGATATAAACTAAAATATAATTGTTGTGGAGGTTTCGTATTAACATACGTTGATCTTCTACTCCCAATCTCCTAAGTAAACAATGCTGAAGGGTTTGTGTTACGCTTTGATGTGCGTGTGGGTTGAACTCTTAAAGAAGCTGAAGTTTGGTTACTGGCAAATAGGTCTATAGCTATTCCAATTTGGTCCATATCTTGAATACCGTATTTCTTATCATTTAGTATTATCTTGTGCTTTCATTTCGATGCTCTTAGCTCTTACCAGATGTGGTTTTAGCAAAGCTCTTTGGTTCAGTACGTCTTTAGAAAAATTTTCTGGGATACTGATATTTGAACCAGATAATTTAAAAGCATTTCCAATAACTTCTTCCCGATATTTAAAATTATTAAATTTAACGATAATTGGTATATTTACTGCTTCTTTAAAAAGAACCAAGTCTATGAGCTCGTTCGACCTTATAGTCCTCGATATTAATATTTAATTTGTCACGTATAATGTTAATAACTTTTTTTCAGATTGCGTCCATGATTCATTTAGCGAGTCAGGAATACCGTAGAAAACTAAATTGTTTCTGTGACTTTGGTTTTCATATAAAACAATTATTTTTTTTTTTAATTAAACTTATCTTTAATAACTTTATTTTTATCCTTTAACAGTTGTAGCATATTAAAATAACACAAAAAATTGTAACACTAATTAAATTATTTCACTTAACCACAATTTATTTTCTAATTAAAAAAAAAAAAAATTTAAAAATAAAATTGAACTATTAATGATAATAACTAACCAATTAAAACGAACACAAACAAACCTTAAAGATTAAAAAAAAAAAACCCTCCCTCTTCCTTATCTACATAAACCTCAACCTCAATATAAAAAAAAAAAAGAAACCACCCCCCATACACTCTAAAAGAACAAAAACAACCCCCCAAAAAAACCCTACAACAAAAAACCCAACCACCCCCCCACCCAAAACCAAACAAAAAAAAAAAAAAAATTTTTTTTTTTAAAAAAAAAAAAAAAAAAAAAAATTTTATCGCCAACCGTCAGTAAAGCCGTCAATTATCAGATTGATTTCCGGAAGTAAACAAACAGTTTACCTTATCCTATACCAATAATGTACTTTATCTGCCTCGCGGCAGATAAAGTGACATATAGTCTGGTAAAGTGACATATGCGTCAGGTAAAGTGACATATGCGTCAGGTAAAGTATTTTGACTTTGACATTATTCGAAAATTATTATCTGTCAGTGTCACGCTTCTCCCTATTACGGCTCGATAATAGTTTTCTTGTAATTTATTCATAACAAATTATGGAAGATATTCAGTGCACGCCACCTGAAATTGAAGAGAAGTCATTAGAGACGTCTTTAGAACTTCTGCCAGAAAAATCCAGGGAAAAATACAATCGCCAGTACGACATTTTTATGGAGTGGTGCAATAGAAACAAAGTAAGGAAATATAGTGAAAACGTGTTACTGGCATATTTTTCTGATTTATCAAAGAAGTATTGTCCCCCTTCAATGTGGTCCTATTATTCCATGCTTAAGGCAACCCTTTCAGTGAAGCAAGACGTCAACATCGGTGAATATATAAAACTAACGGCTTTTTAAAACAAAAAGCAAGGAATCATGTTCCAAAGAAATCCAAAACTCTTTCACAAGAAGATATACTTACGTTTTTACTAGATGCACCGGACGAAATCTACTTGATGATGAAAGTAATTTGTACAAACTTTCAAAAACCAAAATGATATAATGTTGCATTTTTTAGGTTTGTGTTTTATTTGGAATTGCTGGAGCTTTACGTAATGAAGAACTTTGGAATTTAAAAGTATGTGACATAGAGCACAAAGAAACAATTCTGGTAGTTCATATACCCAAAACAAAGACCAACAAGCCTCGTTTATTTGTAGTCACTGAAGAATTTGAAGGAAAAGTAAAATCCATAGAACTATTTAATAAATATTTATCTCTGCGTCCTAAGCACACGTCTCACGATCGATTGTTCCTAACCTACAGGAACGGTAAATGCACTATTCAGCCGATTGGAATCCATACTATCGGAAGTATTCCAAACAAAATTGCCAAATATCTGCATCTGCCAGAACCATCACTTTACACGGGACATTGTTTCCGTCGAACATCCGCCACTCTCTTTGCCAACGCAGGCGGTAGTAAAGAAAATTTGAAACGCCACGGAGGATGGAAAAGTGACACGATTGCAGAGTCCTATTGAAGAATCTGTGCTCAATAAAACAAAAATTGCGAAGAAAATTTTAGGCGATGATCCAACTGACAACTCAGTTATCACCAAATCTAAAAAGAAGATTTGCACATTTTCAATATAGATAATAACCCTCAAACGTTTTCAGTTGGAACTCCTTCGACTTCAGGGATTAACTTTTTAATGCATCAGGGTGTACGTTTAATTTCAATATAACAAATAATAAGTAGATTTGCTGTTTACTTCGTCTCAATAAAATGCAATTAAATATACCTCAGTTTCTTATATTCCGAATTCTAAACAGTTGGCGATAAAATTTTGTATGCACCACGTCAGTAAAGTGTCTTTATCGGACTCGCCTGTTATTCGCCTCGCTCGCTTCTCTCGCTCGTCTCATAATTTCAGACTCGTCCGATAAAGAATCACTTTACTGCCTTGGTACATAAATAACTATGTATGACAGTTTTACCGGACAAACAGGTGAGTCCGATAACTACAGACGAGTTTTACTCGAATAAAACAAGTTACTTTTTTCTTCAAACGTCGTTTGTATACAGAAAAAGAGAAGTTCTTATAAATTTGTTATAAGGTGTATTGGTTAATAAAGACACGCACCTATCGTTCGATTTGAAAATTATTTGTTGCCTAGCACCATATTTCTACGTCTCCTCAGAGCGGCAGTAAAAATACTTTTAGTTGGATTGCTAATAGCAACCGGCTGTGTACAAAAAATAGTAGGTAAACCTTTAAATTTACTGGTGTTTAAAGAAAAACAAAATTTATTAAAAAATATGTAATTTGAAGCAAAAATTCAATAATAATTGTAACTCATTTTGTAAACCAAATTACATAACAATGTAGGTATATACGTAGTAACAGTAAAAATTTTAAAAAATGATCGCATTAGCCGAACATATTGTTCCATAAAACTAAGTGTGGCGTTATTATGATGCAATTACGACTTCTTCTTTTTCATAATCATTTAAATTGCTGTAGAGCTACATATTTAAGCACCTCGAAGTCTTTCAAATAAATATAATTATAATAAACGATCAAAATTTCTCAGAAAATAACGTGTAATAAAAGTTTACTTTTCGACTCTAACGTTCTTAATTAGAGCAACATATTATTTTTAGTATTTTTCGCAAACTCCATAAAAAAGAAAAATAGTTGCGCTTTTACAATTAAAAATAATGTAATTCGCAGATGCTTAGCAACTAATCCACTTCTACCTACAATTTGCGGTGGAAAACGTAATCGTTTTAAAAATATCTTTTTGGGATTCTCTTTATTTTAGTTTTTTATTTGTCTGGGGTCAAAACAAAACATCAATTTATATTAACCGCACTACGTCTAAGTCGATACGAGTTGGCATATCTCTTACCTCGTATTGTCGTAGCACGTTTTAAGGTTCTCTAGAGAGTTTCCATCTAAACATTTGAGCGTAGCAGGCATTAACTTGAAATCGAGATAATGCGCGTAGATATAGGACAGTATTCATTTACTTCCATATATGCTAAACTAAACCAAGAAATTGCTGGGTTGTACCACTTGTTATTTATTTTATGACAAAACGATTACAAGTTGCATCCTATTTCAAGCATGAATTCCCAATTGCGAACAAACTTTATCTCCGTAAAAATTGTACCTTATTCCGTATGCATATTTTTAAACATCGCCACGTTAGATATATTTTCTAATATTCTTTGTTGAATTTCAAGAGAGGTATCGGATACAAGAGGAATATAAACGCACACTTGAAATCGAATTGCATTTGTACAATTCTATTGGCAAAAGTTATAAGACAAATAGAATTGTCTGGTAGTAAGTTTTAGTAAAGTCGGTTTTTTGCTCAATTAACTCGACGAAACTTTAAAAGTAATTGGTTTTGTTGAATTATAAATAATTTGAACAAATACATGTTTGCATGTTAATTAATTTTTTAATAGAAATCGGGAATCTATAAAATCAATTGTATAAACTGTCACAAAGTGTATGTAGGGCAAACCAAAAAATTTACCGAAATTTGTTTGAACAAATGCATGCTTGCATATTCTATTAATTCTATATTAGAAATCGGGAATCTATAAAATCAATTGTAAAGATTGTCACAAAGTGTATGTAGGGCAAACCAAAACATTTATCGAAATTTGTATTAGAAAGAACTTATTTTAAATACCGTTTGCTGAATAGATGCAATTAAATTAATTAAAAAAGGACATAACAAGAACGCACTTGATTCGCCGTTAGGTTTGTCAAAAACTTATCTTAAAATTTTATTCTGAAAAATCTTGAGGTTTGATATTTTGTTATTCCCAGATTTTACAGACAATTAGTTGAGAATATACTATTTCAACTAATTATTGAATGTAAGCACCCCGTGACTCCTAAGTCAGTTCGGGTAGATAGATACTGAGTTCATTGATGTTAATGGAATTTTGAATGTTAAAGACGAATTAATCTTCGGCTTGTGATTACAATGAAAAATTACATTTTAAATCCTCTACTGTTCGGTTTTGAGTTTTCTTAATTAACTTTTGTATTACGGCTAAAGAAATGGTTAACACAATCATAATTTTCTTATATTTGATTTATTACTACAAAAAAACGGTAAGCAAGGAACCGTAATTCGGAGTTAGCTATAATAATCGAAGAATTTACTTATGTAACTGTTTATATCTGTCCACAACGTTGCTTTATTGCAAATAAATTTCTGGACGTGTTACGATAGCACTGGGCAACACTTATTTGCCGTAACGTTATTTTGATGTTATTTTATTTATAAAGTATTCTGTAACATGGGAAATTTGAAAAGTCCGATTTATATGTCCTCAAAGTGTTTTTAGGACATTTCCAGTATCAGAACACAGTACACTGTGTACTAGAAAGTGTTATCGCGTAGTAAAAAGCTTACTTTAAATAAACATATAGGATGTCCGTTGTTAATGTCCGGCGTGGATCAGATGTTTAAGCGCATTATCACCAAAATATGGCGATAGGCTTCAAATCCTAATCTGATTTCTCTTTTTTATTTGTATTATTATTTTAAGTGAACAGCGTTTTATTTGTATCGGTAAAAAGACACAATTAAAAGTTTTAATTTTTTTAATTGGACAGACAATGAATTATTAGAATCATTCGAATATTCTAATAAATTCATTGCCAGTTCAAATACAAAAATTAAAACTCTTACTAGTAGAAATTAAACACTATTCTTTTTAAAATAATAATACAACTAAAAAAAGAGAAACTGACTGGGATTTGAACCCTCGCACGTAATTTCGATGTTTTGAGGTAATGCACTTCAACATCTGATCCACATCCCGGACATCAACAACGCAAGTCTTACGTGGTCTTATTTGGTTTAATTAGAAAAAGTTTTCTAGTACACATAGTAATGTGTTTCGATAGTGGAAATACACTTTGAGGACATATAAATCGGAATATTCAAATTAACCATGTTAAATGAGCTTCTTTAAAAGGTTTCACTTTGTTACATAAGTAAATATTTAAACGGTTTGGGATGGGATTGAAAAATATAGTAAGATATAAAATCACACTTTTCTGGTGAGCGTTGGCTAGCAGCAGTAGGGTCAAGTAGTCACTTCTAGATCAGTTAAATCCTTCAGAATTCTTTTGCGTTTTATGGTTTTGTTACATTTATTTACGTAAAAAATTAATTTACATAATTTACAAAGTAAAATTATTATTTAAAAAATAGTAAAATATTCATTTTTTTACTCTTCTCTTTTTGTTTATTCTTACTTAAAATATTTTGGGTATGTTCCACTTAACGTCCACAACAATCATAACGCCCGTGACATCGTTCCACATAGAGACCGCTAGTCATACGATTACCTTGAGTACGTCATTGATTACGTCACCAATCGCGACCGCTCGAAGCTCACAACGCCTCAGATTTACTGGTGGGTCGGAGTGGGCGTAAGCGTATCGTGAATCCGTTCCACTTGAGATTGGTGTCTCATTTTGAAGTTTAAGTGGAACGGTTTGTTTAGCGATCGCGGACGTGAGCGTTTTGATCGTTAAGTGGAACGTACCCTTTGTCGTTTATTTTGCTTGTTTGATACTGAATTAATTTACGCTAATGTCATAATCTGTCAGTTATTTCATGGTTGGGTTGTAATTATTATCTGTGGTTGTAATTGTGTGTTATTCGTCATTTACCGTTAATTTTGTTCATTTAATTGCCAAGTTGATGAGAGAATCATTTATTGAAACCCTGTAGTTTCTTTTTTTGACAAGGAAATGCATGTGAAGTCACAAAAATGAGTTTTACTATTACGTTCATACGTAGTACGTTCGAGGGTGAATTTAAACGCGTTGTAGAAATTCATCAAAGTTAAAAGAGTGCCAAACTGGGATGACTTGTGATTAACTTCCAGCCTTCGTTTACCGGAAGCTCGACCAGAAGGGTACTTTCTACGACCTATTTTGCGATAGTACTGTCGCTAATCTGTAAAGTTATTAACAAGTACACAAAATATAATCAATTACGTATTAAAAAGGCTTTTGACAAATTACTCTATAATTTAAACAAAGGTAGTAACGATAGACATAAGAATCTACAATTGAATCTTATTGACCACGTGATTCTTAATTTACAATTTTTAATTAACCTACAAAAATTCAAAAATGAAATAATGTTTATAGCTTTGCTTTTGTTAATTTAAATCAACTCCGTCAATAAAAATTGACCTTAGCGGCCACAACATTAATTGTATCATAAAATGGCCTTGGATCGACTTGCATAATTGAATTGAATTTACGCAAACACAAATAGAAGCAAAAAGTTTCTGTTAAAACAAATACTCAGGAATTCCCTTCACAATGTCTACAAATTTACTCTGAGTTTAAAGCCTTTTTATTTAATTTTGACCAAGTTCTCAAATTTGTTTACTTAATTAAATCGATAGCATAAATACCTGACGTGTCAAGCTAATGGTGACGCCTGGCTGCAGGAAACGAGGAACCAGACGCAGCTCAAACGGAAATATACAGAAGCGGCCCTGATTGAAGTGAATCACACGCACAGCAGAATCAAGGTCGGAAGTCGGCATAATGATTCTTTTCTTTCACACAATGCCTGAGAAGGCGTGTTGCTACAAAAATTGTTTTTACTAGATGCCACACTAGCAGTTGTCACGATGAAGCATAAACTACACTGGTAGATTTATGCGAGCGAAGTGCAGGAAGTTCTTAAGCGAACTCTGGGTGTAAATACTAAGCTCTTAGTTACTTTGAAAACAACATAATATTTCGGAATAAAGATTACTTAAACCGCGTCTAACGAATCAGGGTAATCACCCTTTATCGCACTTCAAACTCGAAATATTTTAATTTTCCGTCACAATGTGTGCTAAACAGTTGACGACTGTACGACGAATCGATCCCAAAACGAAAAGTAGCGTTATATATAAAGCATACTGCTCGTACCGCTACCAAAACTATTTGGTTGTAGAAAATTTTTGGAATGTGTTATAGGTAATACAATGAATCGGCATAATATTTTTAACATAATTTAACAAGCCAAAGCGAAAGTTTTGTGCATATTAACATATGAAGGCGAATCAACAACAAAAATAATTATTTTGTTTTTAATTACTTAGGAGGGTGCATTTTAGTCAAAACTAAAATCTGCCCATGCCCAAACCTAGTTATTAGATGGAATTTAATAAATCGCTGAAACATTCATAAAATTCTTTCACAAAGAATAACTCCGGTAAATACAGTTAAGTAAAACAAAAAGAATATTAGTAAAACCGCAGACTTTTAAAAGCGGCGATAAAAAACATAAGCTTTACTTGGCAGATTATAAAAACCTTTAAACAAAGAACTCTGCGCAAGCTTAAAAATCTTTAAAAGCTTAGTATCTATAAAGTTGCTGGAAAACAATTTCAATAATATCCAATAATATCCAATAATACAAATATTTTTGTTTAATTTTTTCTCTTTTTTAAAAAAGAAGCACTTACATTAAATATTAACTAAAAACAAAATTAATTTTTCGAAGACGTCCAACCGCACAAATAAAATAAAATATGATCCTTCCTAGAATATTTGAAAGCGTACAAAATGTTCTTGATCCGAAGTTTGATGTAAGTTGAAGCAATAACCATAAGTAGAAAAATATTTTATGTATCCGAACTCATATCATATTAAAGCTTTGCAAACACCCCAAAAATAAACTATTATAACGTTTCTGTAAAGCTTTATAAATTTAAGGATTTACAAGATTTCGTATAGACATTTAAAGCACGCTTATCCTTAAATTTATTTAAAATACACAAGTTGTTTACGTAACACGCTTAAAATGCCGAGAACTTGTTTTTAGCAATTAATTAAAAAAAAACATTAAAAACGAGAATGCTTTTTTGAGTTACACAATGTATGTCTTTTTTAATCCAATCTCAGGAATAGCATGTTTTTAAGTTTCTGATTATAATATTGTTTTGTTTCTAAATTAATAAATTAAATTGACCATGAAAATGTCAAGGTCACAGATAAATTGTGATTCCCAGAAAGCGAATCTTTCTATTAATTATGAAGTAGGTACCTTTATCAGGAAACAAAGGAGTACTTCCGTCCAGGATGTATCGCCGAATCTAAATCACGTTCTATATAAAAAAGCGAAAATTTCATGATAATTCCTGAAAAATATTATCCTGCAAAATTGATTTTCAGTTTTGTCAAATCAAAAGAAACAAGCCTAAAATGGTTTCAAAATCATCAATAACAATTGATAAATTTGTCAAGGTCGGGAGGGCGCCAAACAAAGTCACGACGTTGAATAGTTTCAGCTCTGAAAGCCTATCTGTCCAGTTACCTTACCTTAAAAAATACTGTCACAAATCTGTTAAAGTTAACATAAAACACACAAAAATAAAATAAAAATAAAAAAAAAGTTGGTTAGAAAGAAACGTCTACAAGATTTATTGCATTTAAATCAAGACATAATAAATTTACGAAATTGACAAAGTTTATACGGGATTAACAACACGGAAATAGTGAAAAACCAAATTGATCACGTGATCGTTAATTTTCATTAATAATACCATTTATCTATTTAATGTGAGCGGCGTTACGCTCATAAAAATAAAATCGAAACAATCTGAGGTATACAAAATTTTAACTTGGCATATCTTGTATTAATACGTCATGATGTTCAAAACCCTTTTTAATTCGGTATTGTTCACGTATATGCTTAAATGAAAACATAAATACCTGGAGGTCTCGGCTAACTATGGTGAAATTGACGACTATGAAAACGAAGACGAGAAGTCGGATCAAAATAATTCTTTTTAATAACGCCAGAAACTGGCTCGTCGGTACAATAAATTCTTCTCAATAGATGCTACTAAATAGGAAAAATAAGTATTTTGGTCGTATGAAGAAATACGAATATCGACAAACTTGTGAGTTTAGTGGTGTTAATGCCATCTGGCAATCTTCACAAAATAAGTATTAATATACGTTTAAAAACGTTCCTGAAATTTTAATTGATTTTTGTTATTACAGTATATTTGTCCCATTCAAGTTCTTACCAAAGTTAACATTTACTAACTCTGATGCTATTCTGCTGTTATGAGATGGAGCTCCATTATGTTGAACGAAATACTTTCTTTTTTTTTTACTACTGGAAGAATAACATTTTGTGTGATATCTCTGACCATTTAAACCTTCTTACATCAAACAAAAAAATTGAACCCCCTTTGTCAATCATGGTTGCGTTGCTGATGTATGCTTCGTGTGTTCAAATCATTTTCTGTAAAACTATTAACGTTAGGTATATTTATTGCATAGGTTTCTTTTTTCACTTTTTCTATGAAGCAATACGCTCTCAATCCACTTTTACACTTTTGCTAGTATCGAGAATATAAGTTCTGTGTTATTTTGATCACAAGGATATATGTAGGTAGTGAAACGAAAAAGAAAGAAATAATAAATACAAAAATAGAGCAAAAATACCTCAACTTTTGAAAATGGAAATCTAAACTTGTTTTTTCTCTTACTGTTGCTCTTATTTGAAGTTAATAATAATGATAATAAAAAGGAAAAACATTACAATTGTATAAAATTAATTGGTAATACTTATAGAATCTAATAACAGTTAAATTAAAATAAATACTTTGTACGTAATGCTGCAAGAGTTTTAGGGCTACACTTGGCTGGCTCAAAGTTATAAATGTAAATAAAAATTAAATTTATTTAAAATACGTACTAAATCATATTCTTCTTCTTCAGCCCGTTTGCGTCCAATTTTGAACATAGGCCTCCCTCATGTCTCTCCATTTTCTATTACGCATAATAAATAAGTATGAGAAAAAGAAAGTGTTACTGAACTAGAACACCAAAATTTACATTTTAAGAAATAAAATGATTAACTAGGTATTAATAGCAAATTATTTAACATAAAACTGATTTTTATTTAGGTTTTTTTTATATAGTTTTATGAATATTTTATTAGAAATGGTGGAAGGAGTTCTAAGTTGTCTGAGTTTTATAGAATTTTTAAATTTTCATTTTGCGTTGCTTGTCATCGCGGCAAATCAATTAACATATCGGATCTGGTAGGGAATTAAACAATTTCGGTCCACAGATAAACCATGCTTTACCAACGGCCGTGGTCCTAAAACCTCTTTCCTTTAGTTTCCGCTCCTCCTCCTAGTTCCATGCTCATGATGTATAATTTCAAATTTAGAAATTTTTTCTGAGGGTGCAGTACATTGTTGTATTTGATCAGAGTATGCAGTTGCATAATCACTGATTTCTTATATAGTGGGTCTGTCAAAATAAATCTATTTGACTTGTGCAAGATTCCGCCTTCTCCCTCATGATGTATAATTTCAAATTTATAAAAATTTTTGTGGAGGTGTAGTACATTGTTGTATTTGATCAGAGTATGCAGTGGCATACTCTCTGACTTTTTATATAGTGGGTCTGCCAAATCAAATCTTTTTGACTTGTGCATGATTCTTAAAATGATATTCTGAGTCGAACCAAAGTATTGAGAGTAGAAGTAATCGGTGTTCTTTTAAGAGCTTGAGAACTTTAAATAATATTACAAGACAGAAACACTGTTGGAATGAATATTTTATCATTATAGTTTGTTAGATAATTTTATGGCATTTAATTTTAATAGTTATTTTCCTAACAAGTGTCGAAAGTAGCAAATATCGTGCAAGTGTTGATAAGCACGAGTACAGATATTTGCACTTACGTACGAGTCAGGAACACTATTTTTTAGACGACTACAACACAAAATTACGTTCTTACTTGTTAAGGGTTAAGAAAAACAACTTCGCAACTCTAGTGTGGTAAGTAACTTTTGCTTCTTACAAAACTAAAGGCAGTGTTATATTCATCGCTACTGCTCGACATTTTCAATAATTTAAAGATTTTAAACGCGAAAACAATTTTAGTTTTTTATTTACTGTGCTTCAAATAAATAACCTCTCAAATTCGGTAGACATTCGCCTACTTGATTTTTTGAATTAAGTTGTAAAAAATGGATGCGAAGGTCGTTGCTAAGCGTAACTAAGATGATATGAGTGTAAACTATTAACTTTTGAGTTTTATCACAACAGTTTTGTTAGAGTTATAATATTTTGCATTTTCGGACACAACTTTGTGTTGTAATATGGTTACTTTCGAGAGTAGTCGTCTAAAAATATGATTTCCGTTATATGTCCGCCGCTGAGTTAGAGTTGGTAGTTTTGATGTTATTTTTATTTTTTTTTAAAAAAATATGGGGGTGTGGGGTAAATGGGGGAATAAAAATTGGTGAAGAATGAAGAAAGGGGGGTTGGTTTGTAGGAAAAAAAAAAAAAAAAAAAATATATTTAAAAAAAAAAAAAGGGAGGAAATAAGAAGAAAGAAGGGGGGGGGAAAAGGAAAAAAAATTTTTTTTTGGGGAAGAATTTTTTTTTTTTTTGGTTTTTGGAAAAAAAAAAAAAAATTAAAAAAAAAAAAAAAAAAAAAAAAAAAAATTTGATTGAAAAAAAAAAGTATAATGTAAAAAAAAAAAAAAAAAAAAAGAAATTAAGAAAAAAAAAAAAAAAAAAAAATTTTTTAAAAAAAAATTTGAAAATTTTGTTATTTTGTTAAAAAAATATTAAAAAAAATTAAAAAAAAAAAAAAAAAAAAAAAAAAAAAAAAAAAAAAATTTTAAAAAAAAAAAAAAAAAAAAAAAAAAAAAAAAAAAGAAAATTAAAAAAAAAAAAAAAAAAAAAAAAAAAAAAAAAAAGAGAGAAAGGAAGGTGGGGTTAAAAAAAAAATTAAAAAAAAAAAATTAAAAAAATTTAAAAAAAAAAAAAAAAAAATTTTTAAAAATTTAGATTAGTAAATGTGGAAAAAGGCGTATTTCATTACACCTTGGAACATTGATTTTAACTCTTGACAACTGTGGCATATTTCCATTATTAAAAACAAAAATTATACACAGTACACAGAAGCAAACATGCGATTTGGTGGGCGGGTACAATGTCGCTGTGCTCTTAGTTTGTACACTCAGAGAAACAAATAAGACGAAAACGAACGAAATAACATGCTCGTGAGCACCAAAAACAACAACAAACAAACTTTCGTCGACGAATATACCGCTACGGCAATTTGTATTGCGATTGGTGAATTGCATTCCCACTATCAATTTTTAAATTTAGTTGGAATATTTTCCGGGTCCGATGTCCAATCCCCATTCTCCTTAAAGAGGCCACCAGTCCGGAATGTGGGAAAGAGTCAAAAGCCTTAGAGATGTCCAGGAACACCTACAAGGGTTTCCGACAGTTGTCCGAAGCTTGCAGAATTTTATCAGAAACTGCTGTTACTGCGTCCTGTGTACTGACGTTTGTCCTAAGGCCAAACTGATTAGAGGGAATTAAGTTATGAGAATAATAAAATGAGACCAGCTGCTTTTTTAAGTTATTTTCTATTGTTTTGGATTTATTCGACAGCATCGATATATGTCTATAATTTGGTCTAAAATTAATTTTTCGGTTCCTTTTTATACAGTGGAGTGACAATTGTCCGCTTCAAGGAGAGGGGGAAGGAACCGGTGTGGATGCATAGGTTAGTTAAGTGTGTGACATCAGAACACCCAACCGGCATATGAATGCAATGTGGACATTTTGTTGTCCCAGTGGAGGTATTTCATATAATGTAAAATACAGTGTGTCCCAAAATGAGTAGGGGTTGTATCCATGGCTACCTTTGTCATTAATAAAAAAAAAAAAAAAAAAAAAAAAAAAAAAAAAAAAAAAAAAAAAAAAAAAAAAAAAAAAAAAAAAAAAAAAAACTACCTTAACCAGTCAGTTGAAACGTCTATGTGAATAAAGGGTCGTAATTCAATGACTCCTACTGTCGTCCGCACTCCTAATAAAAAGGCCCAACCGTGTATTTTATTTATTTATTCGTATGGTACATTTTAAATATTGTATTGTGATGTAAGTGTTATGTATGGTGCCCCAGAAGATCAGTATAAAACTGTATAGTGTGGTGACAAAACCGAGTGCAATTGTGGATTAGCTCGTCTTGGCAAAGCATTTGCTTCAAGGTTTAGGAAAACCACTAAAACCTAAATATGCCAACCTTTACCCACCTTAGCATTCATATGTAATAATATTAGTTAAGTGTGTAAAGTGTGTTTGTTTGTTTGTTTGTTTGTTCTTGAACTCCTCCTAAACCTTTACTCCGATTGGAATGAAATTTTACACACTTCTTCAGGTCGATCCAGAATAGGCCACGAACGTTTGATTTTTGCGGTTCCTCCGGAAATCGCGAAAAACCTCGACATTTACCACAGCGGGTGTGCATGTTTCTGAGGAGGTCAAAATGTGTGGAGCAAAGGTAGCCAAAAAATGTACATTTTCAACAAAAAAAAAATTTACGATCGGACGCATACTTTGGAGACAATGTCGCCGGAAATGACGAAAAACTAAATTTATTTTTTCTTTGAACGCTTTTATCTCCGTACTGATAAGATAAGGCGACTCAGAATGTTCAGATGAGTGAAAGAACTTATTGAGCTCTACAACCTCACCAAACATCCGGAGTCGCCATCTTGGAAAATTGTGACGGAAATGACGATAAACTGAATTCATTTTTTTTTTACGCTCTTATTTCCATACTGATAAGAGATAGCGACTCAGAATGTTGAGATGAGTGAAAGAAGTCATTGAGCTCTACAACCTTACCGAACATCCGGAGTTGCCATCTTGGTAAATGTCGCCGGAAATAAGGAAAAACTGAATTCACTTTTTTTATGCTTTTATCTCTGTACTGATAAGAGAGAACGATTCAGAATGTTTAGATGAGCAAACAACGCGATTCAGAATATTTAACAGATCTAACAGATAACTGCTAACAATTCTTTTATTTGGCGTAGCGAAGCGCGCCGAGACAGCTAGTAAGATCATATAATATAACAGCACAGCCAGGAAATTATAACTAAATTATAGAAATTTAGGAGTTTTACCCTCATTTATTATGCTAGTTCAGATTCAGCTGACAAAATTACAGCAGTTCCGAAGTTATTTCGGAAGTTGTATTAATTATAAATCCAAAATTGCGCCCATTTGAAAAAAATGAAGTTACTGTCTGGGGAACTATTAGAATAACTCATTTTTTTTTTAAATTATTAAATTTATTATTGAAGAACAAGCAACTTTTGTTTGAAATTTATGCATAACCTTCGCGGTAAGGGCTTTTTTCCAAAATTGAGATTTTCCAGATTTTTGGGAACTGCTCGGAATTTTTAGGTTTTCTTAACAGAATCTTATCCAGCATAATAAGTAGGTATACATCACTGCCTATTTAACCAAAATTGTAGCTTTATTAATAACAAAGATAGCCATACAATCTACCTAATTTAGGACACACTGTATATTTAATTAAACGACTCACAAATACACTAATTTTTCGAAATTTTGTATTGTGTTTTACTTTAGAAAGAAAATCAAAATAGTTTGAAAGTGAGTTACATAAAAAAACCAATTCAAATTTCTTTGTTTAAATCATTACTGTTTAGATTATTTTAATTTAAAATTTGCCCGTAACATCAATGTTACGTCACTGACCAACAACAAAACGTTAAAATATTGATTATGTGTGTTTAGTTATTTTACGGTTATGTAAATACTGCCTATAAGTAATAAAACAAATAAATAATATTTTAACGGGCCGTCGCCGGTTTGTGACGTGAAATTGACGTTATACAGGGTGTTCGGTAGAAGGGTGAATACAGGAAAATGACAGGTAGGTGGGGTCTTCTCCTATGTGCTCAGCCCATAAAATTTGACCTAGGCCCTACTTTGGGTTTTACCCGAAAAAAAAGCAGACTTTCACACCTTTAAACTTCCATAAGTTTCTTTTTATTGTCTGTCTGGCAACAATTATTTTTTTCTGATCTTGATACATAGTAGGTCTTCAAGTAATCAATATTTTTTATAAGAATGCCGGTTAACAAAAATAGGAGCGTCTAAACTACAAAAAGAGGTAAGAAAATTATTTGAAGACGAACTTTGCATTGCAATGAAAAAAGAACTAGAAGAGATCGATGGCTTCAGATTTTATGTAAACATCTCTACTGTATGCCCTTTCTAACGGTATGCGACTTTATGTTTTTTTTAAGAATAACTGGAGTTATTCGTAATTTTTTTCAAATCGGACGATTTTGATGAAACTCTACTTTTGGAGAAAATTAATTGTTTGACAAAAATTAAACAAAAGTAGGACCTACTTATGTCTCAAGATCAGAAAAAAAATAATTGTTGCCAGACTTGTCAATAAAAAGGAAACTTATGGAAGTTTAAAGGTGTGAAAGCGGCAAAAGTCGGCTTTTTTTTTAAGAAATCAGGTAAAACACAAAGTAGGACCTAGGTGAAATTTTATGGGCTGAGCATAGGCGATGATCCCACCGTTCCTGTGTTCACCCTTCTACCGAACACCCTGTATAACCTTTATTGCTTTCGCTTATAAAATTTGTTTAGTATTCATTCGGTTCTCTTAGTGGTTGTTAGTTGTGTAGTGCTCCTGAAATTTGTAGTTTAAAGGAAAATATTAAGGAATTCCTTATTCTACCTTACGTTATCTTATCAATTGCTGTAACAGAAGGAGAAGTGGTAAGAATCTACAACTTTTTAATACACACTCCACTAAATATTGCGTGAATTCTGATACCTATCATTTAATCTTTTAAATAAATTATTGAAATTATTAATTAAGAACACGGAAAATTATGAGATTATAGATATTAAACGTATATTACACAAAAATTCGTGTATAAACATCAACTTGAATGAGGTCAAAATTTGAAAAATTTTAAGATAATGTACGTTACACTGAATCACCACATTTAACGACCTTCAAATGTTAATAAACTCTATCCAAGTTTAATTTCGCTATTTACGATTTTGTTTTACCCTGGATTTCTCTTTTTATTTTTGAGTACGTGACGAAAGGAAACCATTTCGCGAAAATGATAAAATTGTGAAGATTTTGTTTCATTTGCTGAAAAGCAAGTTAAAGCTTTTCCACTGATCAAAAAATAATGTTGTCGGTTTTTCAAAATTTGGAAAATACTCTTTCTGTATTTCTCTATTCATGAATTCAACTCAAAAGCTCTTCGTAGGATTTTATCCAGGTCCTCAATCCAAAATGCAGTAGAATTACATACAGAATTTAAAAAAATGTTTGAGGCATGTGAATTGCGATGGTTAAAATGGTTTTCTAATTTGTTGAAGATCAAAGAACTAACAATGCAATTTGTAACAATAAATGCATTATGTTTGAATTTGGTAATAGTAGGTCGTTTGAATATTTGATGCACTTGATTTTTTGGGTCGGAAAGTGCCTAAGAATTCGTATTGGAATCAACCATCCACCTGAGATAATAAAAAATGAAATCAATATATCATAAATGCGGACTCTTTTTTTTTTAATTTTTACCAGAAGGTTTCTTAGATTGGGTTTTGTTTACTTTTCAAAATAGGGACTTGCAAGTTGCAAGTGCAATATTGTTAGATAGATAAATAGGTTTTTGTTTTCCTTTTCTGTTAAAATTGAAGAATTTCACTTAATTAAAACATTTTTTCCATAGATGTTGGTTCAAAACCATTTCATTAATTAAAAAAAAAATTACTTTCATTACGAAAATTTTTCGCCGAAATTTTTCTTGTTTTCGATGATTGGTTAGACAATAAATAAATTTCACCGCAGTAGGCGATGACAAAACTGAATATTATGATATTTTTCAGTTTTCCACAAAATATATGGTTTTTAGTCTACATATGATATTTCACGTTTAGGCACCTCCGTCTAACACACCAATAGCGTTCTTTCCACTTATAGGGAGAGATATCGACGTCGGTTCAAAAGCGCCGTACGCGATCTAAAAGAAGCGGCAATTCAGCAGCATCGATTTTTTGTAAATTTCCAAAGAGAAACGGCATCAAAGGCGGTCTGAACGCAAAAAACGGAAAATTTTGATTTTCGTTTCGGTTTTTCGCATCTTACGGCATCCGATTTGAAAATAATTCTAATTTTAACGGGGCCTTTCGTAGATTTCATTGTTTTACGCAATAATTAAAAAAAACGCGTTTGAATCG